>JRHT02000373.1:0-25265 GCA_011800875.2 Suillus brevipes Sb2 | reverse complement strand
AAAAGATGTCTATTGTCACTCCACACATATGTCATTTCGCCTATCATTACATCAATCCTTCATGAATCTTTCTAAGCTTTTAAGCTATTATAATGGATGTATATGGGTATTATTCCAGGTCTCTGATCACATCACAGGCTTGTTATGTTGGATATCTCGACACAATGTGCAAGTCTCGCTATTAATATTCATTCTTGTATCTTTACACTCACTTACTGCACACATGTATTTCATTTGTCATTATTGATGTTTCGGATTTCTTTAGCTTATATCTCGGTCACATGGTAACCAATGGACGAGCAAAGACTACAAATAAACTCACCTAGACTTGGACTACAACCTTCATTAAGCTGACTACTGATTCTCGGGTACCAAGTATCAAAACCAAATACTGAGTACCAATTACCATGTACCGAGTACTGCGTAATGAGTGACAAGATAACCAATTGACAAGAAAAGACCACCACTACACTCACCTGGACTTGGACTACAACCTTTGGTAAGGAAGTTAAGCATAATAACAACTTCCATTTTTTCATTATTTTGCCGAATGACAAGGAAAGACTACCGAGACACTCACCTTGACGTGGACTACAATTGTCATTTTTCATTATCATTTGCCTACATTGGCTACCGAGTCTCGAGTACTGACCACCGACCACTGATCACCGAGTACCGAGTACCGACTACCGAGACACTCACCTTGACGTGGACTACAACTGTCATTTTTCATTATCATTTGCCTATATTGACTACCGAGTCTCGAGTACTGACCACCAACCACTGATCACCGAGTACCGAGTACCGAGTACCAACCACCGAGTACCGACCACCGATGACCAAGTACTGAGTACCGAGTACCGATCACCAAGTACCAAGTACCGGGTACTGACAAATACAATTCGTGTCCATTTGAAGTACCAGGTTTCGTGTTTTGACACTTGAGACTTGGTGATTTGTGCAATGAGTGGAAAATGGACATGTTGCATACATATTTTCGGGTCTTGGGCTTCGGGCTTCGGCACTCAGCACTCGGAACTCGATGATTTGTGTAATGTAAATGAACAATGAACATGTTACACACTGGGTTTCAAGTTTCACACTTTGGCACTCGAAACTCAGTGATTTGTGCAGTGAGTGAAAAATGAACATGTTGTGTACATATTTGTGGGTCCCAGGCTTCGGGTCTCGGCACTCGGCACTCGGCACCCGGAGCTCGGCACTCAGCGCTTGGCACTTGATTGCACACTGGGTTTCGAGTTTTGTGTTTTGGCACTTGAAACTCGGTGATTTGTGCAGTGAGTGAAAAATGAACATGTTGTGTACTTATTTTCAGGTCCTGGGCTTTGGGTCTCGGCACTTGGCACTCGGCACTTGATTGCACACTGGGTTTCGAGTTTCATGTTTTGGCACTTGAAACTCGGTGATTTGTGCAGTGAGTGAAGAATGGACATGTTGCATACATATTTTTGGGTCCCGGTGTGACAATACTTTCCTGGCTAGGCTTGTAGAGGCTGTTTTTACATTACTTATGTTCGCATTTTTGGTGCTTACATAAGGAATAGATTCTTTCACCAGTTACCAGTATGAGTCCCTAGTTGTGAATAGTTTTTCCTCTCTCTGAGCTCTGAGCCTGGACCAGAAACCCCTTTAGGGTCGAACACTGTCTACTAGACATAGCAGCTAGGCAGTCAGACCCAACAGTTTTCAGCTGCACCCTCAGCTGAATTGTTGATTTGTCACCGGGCTTCGGGTTTCAGCACTCGGCACTTGGAACTCAAAGATTTGTGTAATATAAATGAAAAATCAACATGTTGCACACCTAGTTTGTTTCAGGTTTCAGCACTTGAAACTCGGTTATTTGTGCAACAAGTGAAAAATGGAAATGTTGTGTACATATTTTTGGGTCCCGGGCTTCGGGTCTCGGTACTCGGCACTCGGAACTCGGCACTCGGCACTTGGCACTTGATTGCACACTGGGTTTCGAGTTTTGAGTTTTGGCACTTGAAACTCGGTGATTTGTGCAGTGAGTGAAAAATGAACATGTTGCATACATATTTTTGGGTCCCAGGCTTCGGGTTTCGGCACTCGGCACTCAGCACTTGGTTATTTGTGCAATGTAAATGAAAAATGGACATGTTGCACACTGGGTTTCGAGTTTTGTGTTTCTGCACTCAAAACTCGGTGATTTGTGCAGTGAGTGAAAAATGAACATGTTGTGTACATATTTTCGGGTCTCAGGCTTTGGGTCTCGGCCCTCGGCACTTGGAACTCGATGATTTGTGTAATGTAAATGAAAAATGGACATGTTGCACGCCGGGTTTCGTGTTTAGTGTTTCAGCACTTAACACTTGGTGATTTGTGCAATGAGTGAAAAATGGACATGTTGTGTACATATTTTCAGCTCTCGGGCTTCGGGTTTCAGCACTTGGCACTTGGAGTGCAGTGACAATTTGTATATAATGATATATCATTTTGCGAGTGTTAAGTGTTGTGTTGAATATCGAGTTCCGGGCTTCGGCACTCGGCACTCGGTACTCAAGCCTGTAACTTGATACCGAACACAACGCTCAACTCGCCAAATTGTATATCATGTTTACAGTGACAATCTTGCGAGTTTTGAATGTCGAGTTCCGAATATTGAGTGCCGGGCTTCGGTACTCGGTACTCGGTACTTCAAACATTTGCTACTCGTACAGGTAACATTTCAACACTCGCAAATTTGTCCATCAGTATTACAGTGACAATCTTGCAAGTTTTGAATGTCAAGTTCTGAATATCGAGTTCTGGGCTTCGGTACTCGGCACTCGGTACTTGGCACTCGGTACTCAGTGATTTGATGTGTGAGAATTACATCTTTGGGGCATTTCTCTACCGTAGTATTGAGTGCTGAATATTGAATATCTAATATCTAATCTCGAGTTCATGATATTGAGTATCAAACATCAAATATTGATTTCCGGGCTTCGGGTTTTGGTGGTCAATGGTACTTATATGCAGTCATATGGTATATCCGGAAGTCGATATTCAATATTTGATGCTTGATATTAGGTACTCCACACTATAGTAGGTATATGCTCTCATATTGTGGATTTCTGATAAGCATGTCACCACCCCCTCGGCCCACCCGTCTATATGAATGATAAATATTTCACCACCCCCTTGGCCCACCTATCTATATAATAATACCTGTACATGGGCCCACACGTCTATATGATAAATATGTCACCACCCCCTTGGCCCACCTGTCTATATGATAAATATTTCACCACTCTCTCGGCCCACCCGTCTATACAATAACACCCATACACCGGCCCACCCGTCCATATGATACATATTTCACCACTCCATAATACTTATACATCGGCCCACCTGTCTGTACAATAATATTTGCCTGGCATTTCTCTTCAGCCCAGCTGTCTATAATATACATGTCTATCCTGCTGTACATATTACCCAGATGGGCCCACCCATCTCCATTGGAAATAATATGACTCCCGGCCCATCCGTCAACATCGAGGATATACATAACTTCGGCCCATGGTCCGCTGGCCTGTCTTATACGGGATATTATGTGGGTCGGGTGACCCGTATAGTACGGAGTTTGTCACTGAAGGGGCTTGCTCAGTAGCTGTCCTTGGGTCGAGACCTTCACTCGCATTCAGGACTTACTGTTCCATTATCCCCCTGTGTTTTCCCCATGGTTCAGATTCCTCTTCTTCAACTGGAGCCCACCGCGAGGGACACTTCTGAGAGTACTGGTAGGGTACTCAGACCGACAGTGGATCGCCTAACCAGACAAGAATTCATCGCGCAGTTCAAGCACGCGGTTGAAGAGCTTCCATCAGGCTCTTTACTAATCCCTATTACCCCAGAAAAGCGCAGGCACACAATTTCAGAACCTTCGCCCTCGAAATATTCGTTCCTTGTAGGCGACGACGAGCGCAAACCTTCGCCTATCACGCCTTTGCCAATTTCATCAGTCAAAGACGAGTCGCTAGACGACTTCGCATCTATTGACACGCCTAGGAGCAACCTTCCAGGAGCATATCATAGCACGCCCAAGCAGGCGCAAAAGAGTAGAGCTTTTCCTTCCGCTGACGCGTTAATTGAATCTAGCGAACCTGCGCGCGTCGCGTCATCATCTTCAACCCCCAAGGCTTCTCTCGCGAAGCTAGAAATGCATATCAAGCAGGAATTCCCTGAAATTCAGCAAGCGCCCAACGCGATCCCAGGAGGACTCGCGCTGTCCAATCTCCCATCAACCTATGCTCCAGTAATCTCTTCACTTCCGCAACCTAAGCCCCTTCCAACAATCCCCGCGCAACAACCCCCAAATATGTCTACATCAACTCCATTCCGCATGCCCATCCGCGGCACTGATCGCGCGCCCAAGTTCAATGGGACTACACCGCAGCTCCGCGATTTCCTAGAGACATTTGACGCGAACACTGATGACGCAGGGCTATTGGGAAATGATCGCATCAAGCAGATTCTGCGATACCTCAACTCTGACGACAGAGAATTATGGTCAGGATTACCTGAAGCTTCCTCGAGTGACTATGATGCGTTCATCAAAGAAGTCAAGGATATGTATCCTGGTTGGGAGGGTGATCGTCGCTATACGGTTGCTGACTTACAAGCGGTCGCACAGAAGCACGCGAACGAACCCATGACATGGCGCGACGAGTTCAGCGCGTATGATCGCGCGTTCTGCAAAGTCATGCAGCAGCTCATGAACAAAGGTATAGTAGGCACAGCGGAACGTGACCGCATCTTCCTTGAAGGTCTTCCTAGTGATATTCAAACGCAAACACGTATGCGTCTACTAATCAAATTCCCTGATCATCATCTGCAGGATCCTTACCCGCTCAAGGACGTGAGAGCGGTGGCATTATTTTTACTTCCTGAATCACCGCCTCCTCCTCAGAGCGCGAGTACACCTGTTAACCCTGCTCTCACTAACCTCCTCCCCGAAACAGCGCAGAAACCAGCCAAAGGCACAGTGACGAAGCGCGAATATCCGCGTCCTACCACTCCTCAGTTCGAGGGTTGCATATTTTGCGGCGCGTCAGATCACTACATTGGGCGCTGTTCAGAACGTGCTAAGTATCTCCAAGCAGGCAAATGCAAGAGAGACGACAGCAATAAGCTCGTTCTGCCTAATGGTAACAGGATCTTTGGGCCTGAGCCTATGCTCAAGGAAAAGATTGATCGCTTCCTTGAAAGCAAACAGAATACGCCTACGCATAGCGTGCAGGCGGGTTTGTTTTATCGCGCTCCTCCAGAGGTCGAATGTGTAATAGAGGTCGATCCCTCCGCGTTCGTTCATACTGTTGTAGAATCAGATACTGACGAAGACGAAGACGTGCGTCGCATAGAGAATGCTAAACATGTTTTAGCACTCGCCACAGCCAAGCTAGAGCAGAAGCGCAATGCGAAAGGCAGCGCGAAAGGCAAAAGCGTTCATTTTGACGGTGTTGATGTCCCAAGCGAGCCGCGCGCACGCCCAGCGCCTGCGTCTAGGCAAGCAATGGTTGAGGAGGAACTCGTTTCCCCTGCAATTCAAGCTTCGTCTAGTAAAGGTAAAGGTCTGGAGGTCGCGAAAATGCCATCGCCCGCAGCATCAGACGCGCCAGTCCCTGGCGCGAAATCTTCTTCATCTTCTTCATCCGCGTCTAAAACAGCTAACACTTCTACCCCCGCTCACGCAGTACCAGCTCCCCCGCCCACTGGCACGTATCGTCTATCATGCGTGCTAGAGGATAAGGGCGCGGAAAAACATATCACTGATCAGATTCTCGACATAACGATCCAAGTCCCAGTTAGGGATATCTTCGCGGTCTCGCCAGACATCAGGAAGAACTTCCGCGACATGTCTTCCAACAAGCGCATAACCGTTGGCACGGTTTCAGTCAACGAACTTTCAAGTCACCCGGCTAACAGAGATTGGATGCGCCAGTACGACGCCTTGCATATGCGAAGCGACGATGGTCGTATCGTTGCTAACCATTACGCGGCGCTGCGCTGCATACGCGCGAGCACAGTATGCGGGCATATACTTACCTGTGTCCTTGACCAAGGCACAGAAGTTGTCGTCATGCCTAAGGACGTTTGGCAATCGCTTGGCGTAGGTCTGCGTTCAGACCATCGCCTCAACATGGAATCAGTCAACACCACACGCGACTCTACGCTAGGGGTCATAGAGAACATACCTCTTGACTTTGGCGGCGGTCCTATGTTTTTCCAAGCTCAGGTAACTGAGTGCGCGAATTTCGAGATTCTGCTTGGACGCCCATTTTTCACTCTCACTTCTTGTCGCACATTTGATCTCCCTGACGGGGAGCAAGATATTGTCATCACAGACCCTAACACGGGCAAAGAATTGCCAATCCGCTATGCACGGCGCGCCTTGTATAGAGGGTGCGCATTCTCACGCGCGCGCAAATATTTCCCAGGTTAACGGTCAGCGTTTTTAAGTTTCGATGATCTGCAGATTCAGCGGGGAGACACCATTAAGTGTTCATGCACCCCGCTTCATACTTCCTTTTTGTTCTCTCAAGCACAGCATTCTCGTATCGAATCCGTCGCGTCGCTCAACGCACACGTGGACAGCATCTCTCAGCAGCTCTTAAGGAGCAACATAGCATCCCCCCATAGCATCTTCCATTCGTCTTATTTCTCAGCGCTTCCTAAATCCGCGCATTATGCGCATCTCACGTCTACCAGCACTGTTTGTAGCAAGGCGACTATCGCTGCTTTTAACGAGTGTTATTCTTATGATCCCTCACTTCACGCGCTGGTCTACAAGCCAGTCGCAAAGAAAGTTCGCAGCGTACCTGCTGCTACTCCAGCAGAGTATCGCGTAGTGCATGAACTACCCCCAGATCCCTTAATAGGGATAACGCCTTTACCAACTCATCCCCCAGATTTTACTTCAGGTATTCGATTCACCCAAGCGCGTGCGGACAAACTTGATGTCGATCCCGTGAAATGGCTTTGGCCAGAGGAAATCAAGTTAGTACGTTGGCTCATCTGCACCCACGAACTCGTGTTCGCTTGGGAAGCATCAGAGCGTGGATGCCTTGATGAAAGGTATTTCCCGCCATACAAAATCCCAACAGTCCCGCATGTGCCATGGTCGCAGTGCAATATCCCTGTGCCGCCTTCAACCATTGGCGAAGTCACGCGCATCATTAAGGAAAAGATCGCGTCAGGCGTATACGAGCCCTCAACGGCTGCTTATCGCTCGCGCTGGTTTTGTGTAGTCAAGAAAGATGGCAAATCTTTACGTTTAGTGCACGACTTGCAGCCGCTCAACGCGGTTACGATTCGCGACGCTTCAGTTCCCCCTTTCGTTGAACACCTCGCAGAGTCCTTCGTGGGCTATGTGATTTATGGCATGATGGATTTGTATTCAGGTTATGACCAGCGTGCGCTTCACGTCGATTCGCGCAACCTCACAACTTTCGGTACACCATTAGGCCCGCATAGGCTGACCACCTCACCACAAGGTCACACCAACGCCGCGCAGATATTCCAAGGTGACATCGCCTTCATCCTCCAAGATGAAATTCCGAAACACACCCTTCCCTTCATAGACAACATTGCGGTTAAGTCTGTCGAAACGTGTTACGAATATGACGACAGCACATACGAGCTCATAGCCGAGAACCAAGGCATTTGCTGCTTCGTATGGGAGCATCTCACAGTAATGAATCGCATCCTACAGCGCCTTCGTAATGTTGGCGTAACAGTCAGCGCGACGAAATTCGTCCTAGCTGCGCCTAGCGCGGTAATAGTTGGACACAAGTGTACTTTCGAGGGCTGCATACCCGAAGACACTAAGGTTCAAAAGATTTGCGATTGGCCAGAGCCCACTAACCAGTCTCAAGTCCACGGTTTCTTAGGAACCTGCGGAGTTCTACACATTTTTATTCGCGATTTCGCATGCAAAGCGCCCCCGCTAACCAACCTTACCAGGAAAGATGTCCCTTTCACATTTGGACAAGAAGAGCGCCAAGCGGTAGAGATTCTAAAAGAGTCAATACTCGAGTCTCCCGTGCTGAGGCGTCTCAATTACGAATGTGATCGCAAAGTCATTCTTGCGGTCGACATGTCTAGTATCGCGATTGGTTTCATTCTGTTGCAAGTAGGCGCAGATGAAAAGCAGTATCCTAATCATTTCGGCTCTATCGTGCTGAACGAAGTGGAAAGCCACTACTCACAAGCGAAGCTAGAGCTCTATGGACTCTTCCGCTCGCTATGCGCGGTACGCGTATTCATTTTCGGTGTCAAGCATCTAACTGTCGAAGTTGACGCGAAGTATATCAAAGGTATGATCAATAATCCTGACTTGCAACCCAACACAACCATCAATCGATGGATCACGGGTATTCTTTTATTTTCGTTCAAACTCGTTCACATCTCTGCGACGAAACACAAAGGTGTCGACGGTCTCTCAAGGAGGCTGCTCGCTGACGAAGATCCCTTAGAGGACGATGACCACGAAGATTGGATTGATCGCGCGTACTCGTTTGGAGTCGCGATACTTAATGATAGGACTTAACGCCTTGCGGGTAGTGCCTCAGAGATAATTCGCCATGCGCACTATAACTGCTACACGTCGCAGTTAGTACACACACCTATTCACCATGTATTTCTTGATGTAGTGCAGGACGAGGAAGCTGAACAAGTGATCCCACGTTCAGAAGCAGCGCAAGCGATTGACACGTCGCTCATTCTGACGCAACATTTCCTTATCACGCGCGAAAGACCAGCTGACCTTTCAGATCACGAATTCGCAGTGTTTGTTAATCACACCGCGCGCTTCTTCATCCTTGAGGGAAACCTCTGGCGTAGAGAACCCCATGGCAGACATCAGCTCCTAGTGCAACCGCACAAATGCCTTCGCATTCTGAAGGAAGTGCACGATGACCTTGGACATAAAGGCGTCTATACTATGCGCATTCGACTATTGCTTCACTTGTGGTGGCCGCACATCGTTGAAGATATCAAGTGGTACGCGAAAACGTGCCATGAGTGTCAGACGCGACAGATGCGCAAGCTACATATTCCGCCAACAGTTCCAACTCCTGGAGGTTTGTTTCGCAAAGTGCATATCGACACTATGAAGATGCCCAAAGCGGGCGGATTCGAGTATCTCGTGCAAGCGCGCTGCGCGCTAATGTCATATCCTGAATGGCGCATGCTGCGCAAAGAGAATACTAAAACGCTAACCGCTTTCATTTTCGAAGAACTCCTCTGCAGATGGGGTCCAATCACAGAGATCGTAACTGACAACAGGCCCGCGTATAGGCTCGCGGTCGACGAGCTCGCGCACAAATATGGGATTCACCCCATTCGCATTTCGCCATATAACTCCCAAGCTAATGGTATAGTTGAGCGACGCCATCGCAATGTCTGGGAGGCCATCATTAAAAGTTGCGACGGTGATGACACCCGGTGGTATCAAGTTGTACACTGTGTATTCTGGGCAGAGCGCATTACTATTCATCGCGCGACGGGTTTATCGCCCTATTTTATGGTTCACGGCGTTGAGCCTATATTTCCTTTTGATCTCGCTGAAGCAACGTTCCTCGCGCCCTTACCAAGCCGAGGCGCATTTAACACTGCTGACCTTATAGCATGGTGCGCACGACAACTGCAGAAGCGCGAGTCAGATCTTCACGCGATCAAAGACCATGTTGTCAAAGCGCTGTGGTGCATGGTATGAACTCCATACCATAACATATACGTATACTAGGTAATAAGGAAGGAAGGTGTAATATACTACCCCCCTGTTACTCTACTATTTTTCTTAGACCCATTAGCTTACAATGTTAGTTTCTATGCTTCTCGATTTCTTCCGTGTATTTCTATTTCTCTCCGTTTAATTCCGTGTATTTCTATTCGTTTCCGTATAGTTCTGGTTCTTTCTATTTTTCTCAGAGTCTCTTCCAGCCACCTGATTTTTCCCACCATGCTCTAAGCATGTTTATAAGCAAGTCATGTGACCAAGAGATGATTTGTAAGGACTTTCTACTTGACTCATCATGTTTTGTCATGATTCGTCATGCTTTGTAAGACTTACAGCTGTATTTGTAAGATATTAGTAAACAGGATGACTCAACACACCCAAATGGCCTGGTTTGTAAGCAGATTCTTACCAATCCATGTGATGACTCATGCTATTTACTCATCGGTATTTGTAATACTACTATGTAGATTAGTAATACCACCATGTAAATTAGTAAACACGCTGACTCAACACCAGGATTCTTACCAATCCAGTGCTGAATCATGCTTAGTAATTGGAACTCCCAAAATGTATAAAAGGAGCCCGTTTACATCTGAGTAATGAGACTTCCCACTTGAAACCTTCTTCTACAAACGATTTGTGAGAATTACGTAAGAGTGCAGGCCAATCTTTGAGCCTTGAAGTAAGTGATATATTTTAAGCCTTGGGCTGTATACTACCACATTAAGGTCTATACAGGCAGGGATATTGAGTCATTATTAAGTAGTATAGCATCATTTGAGGGTGTCTATACTAATCCGTGCTATTTTATTCTATCTAATCTAAGCTTTACGTGTATTAAGTAAACTCTCCCTTTTACGTCAAGGGAGACTCAACAAAGTTGAAACAGACTTTCATAGGTTGAAACAAGACCTACTCGCGCGGACCACGGATTCACACAGATTCAAGCGACGCAAAAGACATGGTATTCTAAGCATAGTGGCCAGCGCGGGAAGGTATCACAAGTTCTAAACTACTGACTAAGGAGTTTTTCCTCTCGCGCGAGGAATTCCATCATATCCTTCTCTGTGTCACCCCATTGAGTAGAGAAGGTATAAAACTTGCTGCTCATGCTGAGCAACTCCGCATGCTGAGGGTGTGCATGCTGGCGCGTGTCGACACAGAAGTCGTGGTAGCGAGCGTTTGACGCACGCAGACTTGCGTTTTCGCCTTGGAGACGAGCAAGTTCCTTCTTCATCTCCTCCAAACCCCCCATTTCGGCATCTTGTGGGTTCGGGTAGTAGCTTGCATCCATATACCTTTTTACCTTCTATTATGATGCCGTGGCGAATGATCTGATTGGCCGAGATTTTCGAGTTGAGGGATAGAGCGACGTGGGCTGTTCCTTGGTTTAGGTTTCTGCAAGCAATAGGTTTGATATATCTAGATTTGATGACTGGCTTTGGCTGGAGGCCGCCTTTGGTCTCGACATCTGAGATTGCCATTGGAGAGGTTGGGTTGAATGAGATGGGGACGTTTTCGATGATGAGTTGGTATATATGTCCTTGATTATAACTTCCACTCCAAAGTGTTTAAAGAAGAAGCTCCTCTTGCCTGGGATGCTGAGCCATGCCACTGCTTCCTGGTTGTTGAGTTCATAAAGGATTTCACCATGAGTGAGTTTTCTTGCTG
This sequence comes from Suillus brevipes Sb2, assembly GCA_011800875.2. NCBI lineage: Eukaryota > Fungi > Basidiomycota > Agaricomycetes > Boletales > Suillaceae > Suillus > Suillus brevipes. Next base: position 13,834 of record JRHT02000373.1, on the reverse strand, counting down.
AGAGAACTGCCATGTTTGTGAGAAGGGCCATGCCTGAGTTCTTGAGGAGCTCAATGGCTATTTCTGCCTTCGCGACCAGTTGTACCTCTGTTAGGTCTCTGAGGGTGTTGACACCTGTGATGAATCTCTTGCTGATGAGGATCTGTCTGGCTTGTGCTTCACTACATGATAAAAGTCTCGTTAATGGTGTGGGCATCCCTGTCTTTGTGACACTGGCATATGATAAGGGACCAGAAGGCGTCTCTGTTTTCTTGGCTTGAATAGCTCCCTCAATTGCTTTCTCTAGTCCGTTTGATGATTCTGTGATGTGTTCACGCACCTCGTTCATTGCCTTGTCTAAAGCAGTTGTTTGCTTGTCCGTGAATTCTGATAGCGCTTCTACCTTCTTGTCCAGTGTTGCTATGGGACCGCCCATCAGAGCTGTGATCTTCTCCACTAGTTGGTTGGTGTTGATGGTCTGCTCGACTTCGTTCGCTATTGTCATATCCCGTACTCCGGACCCTATTTCCCATCCCTATTGTCACCATCCTTTCCATTGTGCATGCTATACTTCAGTAGGATCAGCCCTGCTACCTCCGTCCATCATCCAACTTGATATCCAGCCTTCCGGATACTGCAGCCAGCCTGTACCCCTGACCTCCGAACCTTCGGATCTTCGGACCTCCGGAACCTGTCCGAGTATATCCGGACTATTTTCCCGCGCTTCGGATCCAGACTTCCGGACCTGTATCGGATCCCGTCCGATGTCTAGATCCATTTCTGATATGATACGATAAGCTTGTCCTGTTCACATAAGGATAACACAGCCTATTCCGTTATTCGGTATTCCTTACTTCCGTCTTCTCGGTAATCCTCAATACCCGACTATGTTCTTGATCCATTTCCTTTTAAGTATTATTCCTATGTTTCCGGTCCTCGGTTATTCTCGTATTCCGTTCCATTACTGATCCACTCTGCCTTTTCATATCCGTCTCCATTCTATTATGATCCGTGACACTTCACCATAATATTCCACATGTCTCGTACATAGCTTCGGATAACTGTTTACTTACATTTCCTGTGCTATCTTCAGTATATAAACCTCCGTACATACTTGTAGTACCTCAGTTCGAATATTAAAGTTATTCTCCATCTAAAGTTATTCTCCATCTAAAGTTATTCTCCATCATATGTAGTCTTAAGGGATTGATTCCCTTATGCTCCGACTCTACCTTTCGGTAGTCTTTCCTTATGCTCCGATACTTTCGGACCTTGTCCGATAGTAATCCTTGTCTTTCCTTATCCTAAGCTATTCCGGACTTGTCCGATAGTTCCGTCTTTTAACCTCCGCTACTTTCGGACCTTGTCCGATAGTTATCCATTGTCCTTCACTTATCCTAGACTATTCCAGACTTCGTCCGATAGTCGTCTTGTATCCTCCGCTTATCCTATGTCCTCCGATACTTCCTCTGTCCATCCTAGACTATCTCGGACTGCGTCCGGATAGTCATCCTCCATCCTCCGACATATCCTCTGTCCGGACATTGGCTTGATGCCTTGTCCTTATCCATCCTTATCTGTTACACTCCCTCCGTACCCTCGGGTCACTTCCTCTGGTCCAATCTCGGACTTACCCTCCTGTTCCCTTTCTGCTTCGGACTTTGTCCTTGCAGCCATTACTCTGTTGGTTTCTACTTGGGATTCGTCCTGAAGTAGTCTTTAACTCTTCCTCCGTTCCTGGATATGTCTTCAGTAGTGTTTCCCACAGTCCGGACGTACGTCCGGATTAGTTCCCATGCTCCGGATATACTTCCGGACGAGTTCCCGCAGTCCGGATATCATGTCCGGACTTTCCCACGCTTTCGGAAGTCCATTGGGCACTTCCACCAGAGTTGCCTTACCTTCGGAAGTTCCACTGAACTTCGTTGGATGTCCTCCGGACTTCATTCCGAAATATGGGGCACGTACTCGGGTAAGGGGCACAGCGCACGAGCTGAGGCCAAGCCCTTCCTTCCTAATCCGACCCTCCGGCATGGACTCTGACAGCTATCATGGCAATTGCTCTTAGGGCTTCAGTGTGGGTGGCTCCTAGAGAGGAGGATAGGCTTAGTTCGAATATGACAAGTGTTAAGTTCTCGAGAGTGCCTCTGCCGGTGGATGGGATCAGGCTGTTGGTGCTGAGGAACTTCCTTGCTGCTGGGATTGTGGAGATGTCAGTTCTGATGTCTGTGCTGTCTATGTGTTCTTTTATGGTTCTACTGGGTGTTGGATTTGAGGAGGTTGGTGGAGGCTGATGTGGTCGGTGGGTTGCCGGTGAGCAATGTTGGTGCTGTTGAGCATAATATTAAAAACTGGGTTTCAGGGTCCTTGCCAGGGTACCACTTGGTACTGGTCCAAGAAGCAATTTATAAGTATATGGTGTTGATTATTATGAGACTTGCGTACCAGTGGCTCATCTTGCATCATTGAGACTGATTCTCGCTATCACTGCACACCAAGACTGGGACATTGACGTATTCAATTTCCACCACGCATTCTTGAATGGCAAGCTTGATGTGGATGAAGACATCTATATAGAGTTGCCACCAGGAGTGTACTTAAGGAGGGAAGGATGAGGCCGCGAAGCTCCGAGTTGCACTATACAGATCTAAACAAGGTGCATTAAAACTGGGAAGCACATACCATCTTGTTGTCTCAAGAATCATTTGTCAATGCTATCATCACAAAGTATAATTTTGTCAATGCTAAATCTACAGCAGTACCCATGGATCCAAGTATTCAGTACACACAGGACCAATCCTTTACCACAATGATACAAATTGCTGAAATGAAGGGCATTCCATTCTATTCAGCACTCGGATCTCTGATGTACCTGACTATTGGAACATGGCCTGACATAGCCTTCACCGTCTCGACACTTGCGCAGTTCGCAGATAAGCCAGGGTAGACACATTGGGAAGGAGTGAAGCAGGTATATCATTATTTGCTGGGAACAAAGAAGATGGGACTCACCTAAAAGATTAATATAGTTTGCGTGGGTCTTGATTAAATAGACACTCTCAGATCGTGCACGCAAAGGCAAACGTCTGAGGTAACGAGTCGAAATAGCGCTGGCTAAATAGCTTGTAAGTAAGTGAGACTGGGAATAATAAGAAATATGGCACTGGCCCAAGAGATTAATGGTGTTTTGTAAGTACAATAGAAAAGATGATAACAAGATCGCATAGATATGAAATGTATGTGTCGCTGGACATTGTTGAATGAAATGACAAGGGAATGTGTCTCAGCTGCGAGCACACTTGCTCATTTCCAACATCACCTTCAGAACAAGTGGTGCAGGGTTGGTTGGGTATACTGACACTGATGATGCCAGTCAAGAGCACAGACAAGCCATAACCGAATTCGTGTTTCAGGTGGATGGCAGTGCAATATTGTGGGGTTCATGAAAGCAAGAGCTAGTAACCCTGTCAATAGCAGAGTCAGAATTTGTAGTTGCTACTCATGCTGCCAAAGAGGCCTAATGGCTTCGTTGTGTCATTGGGGAAGTTTTTCAGCCACTGCAGCACCCAACAACACTATACAGTGACAACCAGTCAGCAATCGCACACACAAAAGACAGAATTTACCATGCATGCACCAAACACACCGATATCCGATACCATCATATCTGTTTCTGTTCTGTGTCGAAAATGGCTCTATCAAACTCTCATATTGTCCCACAGAAAACATGGTCACCGACACGCTGACGAAGGCTCTTCTAAGGGTCAAGGCAAAGCACTTCACACACGAGCTAGGAGTTAGAGTTGTCATTTGAGAAGAAGTGTTGGAAGTCAGTATATAAACCACACTAATGGTTATTGTAACACATGACTGATCATTTACATAACCATACATGATTACCTTTGCTCATTCTGATCGATGCACCTTAGTTGCTTGTACAGTCAACTGAGGTGAGACACTTTCATTTATGGTCTTTGTATCTAGCTAATATTTTCATGGGTATATATTCAATACATACATCTATCAATATAGTTTCAACTCGCAATCTTTCTCAATGGCATAGGCCACTATGGAAATGCTGCCACGACACAGGATTTGGCTGAATAGGCAGGAGTGTCTGTTGAAACATGAAACAGTGTACAACAGTTTCAAATGAGTGATGATTGCAATTTTGAAGCACCATGACGACACAATCCATTTCAATCCACACGATTGAGAAGATCAGGAGGAACAGAAAAGGTTGCAACAGTGGGTTGAAGGGAGGACATGTCAAGAATGGTGTGGTGGCTTCCTCTGTGTCGATGGCACTGCATTCAACTTATCTCAGAAGCCTGGGTGGCACAGACAAAAATTCAAACTACTCTCTTACTGCTCAAGTACATTGATTTTTTTCTGTTTCCTTGGACAAGCTTACACCTTCTAAAGGTTGTTATTCTCCCACACAATCTCTGTATTGTTGACTACGTGATTGGTGTACCACCTAAGTGATACCATCAAACCTTAATATTAGTAATTATGTCCTGTACCTATCCTCATTACTAAATAGTAAGGCCTAGTAATATAACACTATACCAGTGAATAAACCAGCACTCCAGCTAAGTCTTTGGCGCTGTTGTCGTCCTCTACCAAATACAGTTGCGGTGGCACAAGGCACGTGCATCACGTGCATTAGAATAAACTTAGATCTTGGAGGCAATCTTCTGCAGCGTAATGCCGAACATGTACTCTACACCTTCAGCATTTGTCAGCATTGGTGTTAAGACCCATGCTGGAGGACTTATCTGGACGAAGTCCAGAATTGCCAAGGATGAGTGGAGGACAAAGGATAACTATCCAGACAAAGTCCGGAGTAGTCCAGGATAAATAAAGAAGGACAAAGAATAGCTATCCAGACGAAGTCCGGAATAGCCAAGGATACAGAAAGACTACCATGAGGTAGAGTCGGAATGTAAGGGAATCAATCACTAAGGCTTCAGAGATGGAAACAACATTAATGGAGAATAACTGTAATACTGGAACTAAGGAAATACTACGGGTTACAGAGGGTTTATCTACTGTAGTGTTCCTGACGGGCATCCGGCCAAAGCACAGTCTTTGGAAGTTAAGGCTATGTATGAGGGAGTCTAACGCAAAAGAATATACTGCGGAACGATCAAGAGTGGAGCCGGATATGAAATGGAACAAAGGGAACAAGTTAAATGAACAGTGTTAAGACTATGCTCAACGGGTGGTCCGGAGGGGCTTGGCTTCAGCTCGTGGACGTGCCCCTAATTTACAAAGGGCGGATAACGTCGGATGAAAGTGTAAGAGTTGTCCGGACGAGAGATAACGATGTCCGGAACTATATAGGGGTTACCCGAAGGCGGGACAGAGGAGTTTAGCCTTAGGGATATAATCCCGAGGCTCGGAGGTGGAGGACGAGACTAGGCCGGAGGTCCGAAGGACACAAGGAAAGGACAAGTCTAAGATGATATTCGAACTGAAGAAATACTACGGGTTACAGTGGGTTTATATACTGTAGTACTTCCAACGGGTATCCGGCCGAAGCGCAGCCCCCGGAAGCTAATGCTATGTACTAGAGAGACTAAGTCAAAAGAATAAACTGCGGACGATTGAGAGTGGAGCTAGATATCAAATAGAACAAAGGGAATGAGTTAAATGAATAGACTAACGGAAAGGATCAGAATGGAGTCGGATATTAACTGTTAAGAAGGTCCGGGCACATAGGGGTAGAATAGAAGCACATACTAATGGGGACTCGAGGTAATGAAGTCTAGGCCAGGCCTGGATCGTCCGGCCCGGACGAATAAGGTTTCAGGAACAGAATATGACAAACAGGAAATGAACAGACTAACGGAAGGATCAGAATGGAGTCAGATATTACATAACTGTCAAGAGGATCCGGGCATATAGGGGAAATGAATTCTAGAACAGGGTATGACAATATCCAAGGACCGGAAAAGCGGTGGTGACTAAACAGAGATGTCGACAGAGCATGGGAAAATGGTCCGGAGGTCCGGAAATTTGGAATCTGGTGATTCAGGGGTCAGGGGTAAAGGCTGGTTGCAGATAAGTTCGGAAGGCTGGATATCGAGTAGGATGATGGACGGAGGTAGCAGGGCTGATCCTACTGAGGTGTAAAATGCACAAATGGAAAGGATGGTGACAATAGGGATGGGAAATAGGGTCCGGAGTACGGGATATGATAATTGGCAAACTTAGTGTGCTCATCATTGTCCACGGTGAGCTCGTTATTCCCCTCATTTTGGCTCCTTATTCTTGCATTTTTTTGCTGTTTCTATGGAACATGCATTAAACTTTCATAGTAAGTCACCCGATTGCCTTTATTTCTGATTTAATATAAATATTATATTATCAACAGATAGATAAGGGGAGTGCAACAGCTGTGGCATCATAGAGAAAGTTACTCTGCTGCTGCCTCCATTTGTGAGCCGGCTTCCTCTTCACTCTCGCTGCCAGTATCACTGATAACCTCCTTGCTCTTGGGATCATTGCTAGCCTTCTTCGTGACCTTGCGGTGCTTGTATACTGCATTGCCCTGTTCCTCACACTGACGGTTGCTCACTTTACGTGTGGCTAGTTTCTTCTCTTTGATTAGAAGTTACTGATATTGTCTATTCACTAGCGTATTGAGTAATGTTATGGGATCTTCTTGTTGGCTGATCTTTCCTAGGTTTGCAATATTTTGTATGTCCAGCTGTCTAGCTCTATCCCGTAAGTCTCCACAATTTTCCGTTCATAGTTATCATAATTCATTTTGATCTTCTTCCATGACAGCTTGTGTTTCTGCACAATTTCGTCTTTGTCTTAATTTAGTGATGTTCTTCTCCTGCCTGTGGTGAGTTTACTCACCAAGTCCCTCCTGTCACTGTTCTACATTGTTTTTAACTTCATTTCAAAGTATGAGGGTGCACATGGTGCAGTTGCTCTGACTTAGGATAAGACAATCATGCCATGGGCGCATGCTTACGAGAATTTGGTTGCTACAAGCAGTTTGCTTGCCATCTTTTTGGCAAAGAAGGAAGCCATGTCTGAAAGTGATATCCTGATAGACAGGGTATCAGACTATGTTTCAGAATTCAAGCCCATTATTGATGAATGGCACACTCAAATTTATTGTATGGAGTCCAATCTTAATGGGGCCATTGTTCATGATCACATCTTCCAAAAGCTTGTCAAATTCATTATGAAACTTGACAATGAAATACCCACTCTATTGCCCTCTCCAGTAGCTCCAAGTCCCTCCAATGCTCTCACCCCTGGTGCCCCAAGTCATACCCGGGCTCCCCCCATGGCAGGACCCCCACACCGCCATTCATTAAGGCTTAGTACAATGGCAGGTTGAACCTAACGATGCTGGCATAATTTCCTTTCATTAGAATATCCATATAGCTCGCTATATGTTCATCATTCCTATGGTACCTCCCTTGTTTCACTATGCCACCATGATTATGTAACATTGATTATGTCATGTTCTTTGGGCCCATAACTAGCTACATTTGTATATGATAAAGTCATCTGATCTAGATACATGCCTTCAAGGAAGAAGCCCAGGTGTTCTTCTCCAGATCTCGAGGCGACTGCTTGGTGGAGCTCAAGACCTAATCATGGTGTTGGTGGTCATGCAGCACAGCTGCAAAGAGTTGGAGAAACGGTTGCTGCCCCAACAAGGAAATGACCAAAGGTCGTGACTCCTGATAATAGTGTCATTTACATTACTTCTCCCAGGGAACATTCAAGAAATGTATCCTTGGTACAGTCTGTGTTGTGTGTACAGTTTGTGACATATGTATTGTATGTATTATATGTACAGTGTGTGTTGTCTGTACAGATTGTAGGAGCATGTGACAGTATTGTAAAGGAGACTTCCTTGTGTAAGTGTAATGTCTGTACAATAGTGTACAACCTTGTACAGTATTGTATAGATGGCCCCTAGTTTGCTGATGTACATCTCAATGTTGAGATTGCACGTCTTCATGCATGGATCAACAAAGAAGACACCCATCTTTCATCAGTTGTCCCCTCGCTTCTTGCATCTAATCCAGTACTCAGTCGAGAAGTTCAGCATCGATATGAAGAGTGCCATTGAGTGAATAATGTTCACCGTACAATACTTCAAAATATTTATGACTTACCAGGTTACAGTGGGTTGATTCAGACAGTTGATGAAAGTAGTGTTGTTGTTAGGCTCGGAGATCTTGACAGTAGTTCGATTATTCTTGTTGATGAGGATGATACATCATGTGACAAGGCTAACTGCCTGGAAACATGTATGGCGAAGTAGAGATAGTTGCAATGCAATGTGGTTATATAGCAGTTGTTGATCGTGCTCTGTGCAACAATCTTAAGTATGCAATACTGCTGCTTTCAAGTTGATATGATATCACGCAGTTCAAGATCCTGCAATCCATGTGATCATATTGCAGGTCAAGATACTGTTACATAGTGCTATTCATACTAGTGCTACTTATACTCTAGATCTCTAGTATGTAGTATCTGACAAGGTCACACACGAATCATACATCTTCAAGTTTGTGATATAGCTGATTTTAAAGTTGCACCAAATCATCTTCTGATTATCCTGCTGCATGATTGGAGAATTCACCAAGCCCAAGCATTGGCATTGTCGCTATGAGAATAGATGTCAAGCCAGACAAGGAGTACTGATGAAGCATTGCACAGGAAGTATGCTCAAGGTCTTGTGGATAACCTCTGGTATAATATCAAGCTCCTGACTATGGTGCCTATATTACCCTTTACTATACATATAAACCAACTCAATCACCCAACATTTCTCTTCAAAGACTCTCATGGCTCCTTTATTTAATATCTGCGCTGAACTCAACTCATCATTGGAGGCTGGTAATCTCTTCACACAACTGTCCTGGCTTGATCTCACGGAGACAGGCAGTACAACAACAGTAGTTAGACTGTATACTTGAATTTGCTGCCTATGCTCATGGTTTGATTTCAGAGTTCAATTTTTGTTGCATTCAGAGTGCACTACCTGTTCACTTCCTGGGATGCTGTCTCTGAAAATCAGCCCACTCAACTTGTCAATATTTTCCAATCCCCATGCCTTTGAGAAGACAGCAAGCATAACTTTCTTGATCCCAACATTCCGCAAGCAATAGAGCTCATGTCCAACATTTTCACTGGTGAAGTAGCAGCTAAAGTATTGCAAAAAGCTTTCGCGGATGTGAGCTGGAACAAGGTTGTTCTGCATCATTTAATTCAAAAACAGAGGAAAAAGTGAGTCCTTGACCAGCTATCTACAAGGTGTGCTATTAGTTATGTATCTATCCAGAAAAAAATATTTTCCAGTGTGGTAGTCGGGCATCACTTGAATTTCCGCCTCCAAACACTACATTTCTGCCAGCCCGAGATTTTGTTCAAGCACCACGCACATGCCCTCCACTACCCTGAAATTTTGTTCTACTGCTCACACGCTGAAACAAAATAGTTAGCCAGTAAGGACTGAACTAAGATCCTATAGGGCACAAGTATAGTGTCAACCCTAGAGAACTGCTAATGAAGCAAATCCTTCGTTCTGATGTGCGAAGGAAGTCTGATGAATCCTGAGAAAAATAAGCTGACACCTGAAAATACTGTGGGTCTGAGTTAGCTAGAAAGATAGAAAGAAAGAGCGAAGCCTAAAACCGGGTACGTCAGCAACCATGGTAATTCTACAGTGATTTGAACTAAGGGACTTATAAGTCCAGACCGAGGTATCCTAGGAAGGGCGAACCACCTGAGCAAAGGTAAACGAAGGCAAAGGTAAGATACCACGGTAACACGGTAAATCTGGTAGCGGTCTGGAAAGGCAGTAAAGTCAAAGGACACTCAGTACTTAGAGCTGTCAAGTACCGTCGGTCAAGGAGATGGAAAGTCAAATGATCTGATATTCGCAAGTCCAGAACTACTAAGTGAAACTACCAATACTGAGGTCCGGGGATGACAGGTAAAGAGGAACTAACTATCGAGTATTTTCAGCGGGTCATATATAACACTGCGTGAAGTGCCGGGATGTACAGGCAAAGGTAGTAGCAAGTGTAGGAGCGCGGGGATACTCATATGTAAAATGCCTACCTGTTAAGACCGTGCTCAATGGGTTGGTCCGGAGGGGCTTGGCTTCAGCTCGTGCGCTGCGCCCTTTACCCAAGTACATGCCCCTAATTTACGAAGGGTGGATATTGTCGGCCAAGGCTGTATGAGTAGGCCGGACGAGAGAAAAGGTCTGGGACTATGTAAGGATTACTCGAAGGTAGAGACGGAGTGGTATAGCCTTAGGGATATAATCCTGAGGCTCAGAGGATCGGACTAGGACAAAAGTCCTAAGGACATGAGGAATGAACTGAGTTCAAGATGATATTTGAACTGAGGAAATACTATGGGTTACAGAGGGTTTATACTGTAGTACTTCCGACGGGTATCCGGCCGAAGTGCAGCCTTCAGAAGTTAAGGCTACATATGTACTAGGGAGTCTAACGCGAAAGAATATAACTGTGGATGATTGAGAGGGGAGCCGGATATGAAATCGAACAAAGGGAACAAGTTAAATGAATAGAAAATGAATAGACTAACAGAAGGATCAGAATGGAATCGGATATTAACTGTCAGGAATATCTGGGCATATAGTGGTAGAAAGAAGCACATACAAATGGGGACTCAAGAAAATGAATTTTAGGCTGGACCTGGGTTACCCGGACAGGACAAGTAAGGTTCAGGAATGGGATATGACACTACCGGTATGCGCGTGGTGACATGTAATATCTACTATAGGTGATTAGCAATAGGAAATACTAAGGAAAATGCACCAATGGAGTTAGACGGCAATGGACAGGATATGGGAAGATGAGGCATGCGGTCCAGCAAGTCAAGGCCCAGTCGGTAAATACACAGGAGTGTGGCTTAGGTTGAATAAGGCATGTAAGACCAAGGGAAAGGTAATGCATAGGCATATAGGGAAATATGGTGATATAAGTCTAGCATATGCTTGATCGTCACAACGCCCTCCACCAGCTCAAGAGTACATTTTGGCACCATGTGCATGCCCTCCTCTAACTCACAAGCCTCTACCATGTGCACAACTTCACCCAACCCAGATCACTGTGCCACAAGCATGGCCTCATCGTCGTCAGTCGCCTGATCAGTCAGTGTCAAGTGAACACCTATTGTCTCGGTCACATCCTCCTCCAGCTACAGACGAGACAAGCTCAGGTGAGTAATTTGAGTCATAAGTTCACTCACAATGTTGAATGTCTTTTACAAGATTCAATCTTGACTTCTCTAATCTTTCTAGCGCTAGTTGCTCTTTGAGTCAGCCATCACCGAGCAGCATGACTCATACTAAATGTGTCACCACAAGCATTGTTCATGTCATCCCTCTCACAGCAAGATCTATGCCACCTGCTACTGATCTTTTTGCTGCAAGACTTGCAAGCCTGGGCTATGATATTAACGGGCCGCCGTCTTATGATGTTGCAACTGGTTAATCAGGATCAACTGTTCACGTGGTGACATGGCAGGAGGTAATTGATTCCCAACTTGAGTATCTGAGTCGCCCATCCTCTTAATATTCTCAGTTAAACACAGACTCTTGCCTCATCATTCTTGTACATACTACTAGTCATATATAGTTGTATGTTTACACTGTCATATAGTAACCCATGGCAGAAGCACCTAGACTCTTGCCTGATCATTCTCATACATACTAGTCATATATGGTTGTAAATTTCCACTGTCAATAGTAACTGAACTTGTTTTGAAAGTCGCACTTCATTGAAATGATGGAAAAAAATTGAAAGGTTTCTACCATACTACATGGTCATCCATGTCACACAAAAAGTATCAACCTATCAAATGCAATCAATGAAGCACGTGAAGCCTACCAAGATGAGGCTGCTGTCATTGCCATGGTACAGGAGTCTTAAATGAACACGACTCCAGTTGAGCACTGTGGGTCGACTATACAAGCACAGGAAACTGAATGTGTGGAATGTGTTTGTGAGGCAAAAGCTAAATGAAGCCAATGAAGGTATAAGCATTCATATATATAATGGTGCTGTAATGACAACAGGAGAGTGGTGGAAACTCCCCGTGTTCATAGCAGCCCATCGAGCAGAGCTTACGGGAGGATATTGTCAGCTTTCGGAAGCCGCCAAAAAACGACCTTGGACATGACATGAACATCTTTTGCAAGTTGCGCATCAAGATTGTGCATTTGAATTCAAAGGCACTGCAAAAGCAAGTCAATGCAATGCTCAATTCTATGGAAAAAGAAGTATGTACTGGTGTTACTGTTTTATAGACTATCATATATATTCTCTGGCGCCAGTGGATGAACATCACTTCTCGCACTGGAGTGAAGGGCTTCTATGCAGCTGTCATGGTGACATTGAGCATTTCCATGAAGCAAAGATATTTTGCACACCTAAAGCACAATCATTTGTGAAAGAGGTCCTGAACTTGGATCCAAAACATTTTGCGCTGAAATTCCCAATGCCTTCATAGATAATGAAATTGTTCGGGTTAAGGTCTCTGTGTAGAACTTGTTTTTGGTTCATCATTTCATGAGCTATAGGTAACATTTAGATCATACAATAAATCAAACACATGAAACTGAACTCACTGACCACGAAATAAGCACAAATCAGTTCCTTTCTGGAGCTGAAATGCCATAATGGATCTCCACAGGGGGTCAAGAGAAGGCGCTGGTGATACCTGTTTACGAACCTCTTGTCTGGCCTGTCCTCAGGCAAAATACCATATCCATCCCGAATGCAGGCTGTGCAGTCAGGCAATAGGACATCCCAATGGTCTACGAGCTGGACCACATTAGGGATGCCCTTGACCCTCTCAAGGACGTCCACTTCATGGTATCTCTTGGCCTTAGCCACCCAACAATCTTTCATCACATATGTCTTCCCATCTATAGGATCCCGATTGTGGTAACAAACTGTTCCGTGACAAAACAGATCCTGGCTCTTCCATAGAATAGTTAAAATTGAGTATATTTTTACCATGATTGTTGGTTACCAACCAATTGCCCCCTCTGCTAGGTTGGTGTAGTACCCTTGCAAGAAGGGATGCATGTGGATTGTGGGGTTAAGACCCAAGAGGATCAGATCTGCTAACGAGAGAGTAGTGATTGCATCATTGACACAAGCAGGTAACGATTGGATGGGAGTTGGAAGAGTTATGATGAGGCCTGAGTGGTCGCAAAAATGGGCATAAAGTTATTCAGCAGAGATAAAGAATGTGAGAATGAAGCGACACCACCCCTGCTCTCGCATGATGAGATGCATCTTGCTAAAATCAGAGGATGTGTGCTCAACAAAGCTAAAGATGTCTGTCCATGCTTTCTCGGAAACCTTACTCTTGTAATAAAATAGAGCAAGATCAGGCTTTTAGGCATTATAAGGGTCTGGTATTGGTGAGGAAGCAAACTCTGCAGACCAGTATTGTTTGATGTTTGATATTTGGAAGGGAAGTTTGGCCTGCATGTTTGATCTATGGTGCAAGGTGTACTGAACGGCTTTGAGGAGGCACTGCAAGTCTTTCTCAATTGATGATGGCTTAATGCCCTCTTTGATCCTGGCTCTGCGGTTCTATTGTATTCATTGCAGCTCCAGGTGCCATCCATGTCTTGAGACATCATCCCAGAATGTTGAGAATCCAAGGCCTCAGTATCTGTGTCAACAACTTCTGTGCTATTGTGAGATTCGTCATCAGAATCATCTGACTTGGAGTCGCTGTTCTTTTCATTCACTTTGGGCCTTGTTTTTTGATTGAAGTTCCACACACCCTGAAAATATACTGGTGGTCCATTATT
>JRHT02000372.1:0-22159 GCA_011800875.2 Suillus brevipes Sb2 | reverse complement strand
CATCCCCCCCCTCCTGAACCGCAGCGTTTCTATCCGAACACATGACCTCAACGTTGTCATCTACCCCGACAACATCCACGCAGACCAAGCGAAAGCCCGAGCCATTGTGATAGACTCAGTGTCTACCCACGTTCCTGTTATCCACCCCGACAACATCCACGCAGACCAAGCGAGAGCCCAAGGCATTGTGACGACCCCAGTAGACGCACTCCTTCCTACCATCATCCTCGTAGTCCGAGCGAGAGCCCAAGGCATTGTGACGACCCCAGTAGACGCACTCCTTCCTACCATCATCCTCGTAGTCCGAACGAGAGCCCAAGGCATTGTGACGACCCCAGTAGACGCGCTCCTTCCTACCATCATAACATCGAAGAATCTCTGGACAACTACCGTTAACTTCTGGTTAAAAAACCTAGATTGTACTTTAGCAGCCTACCACAGTACTGACCCCATGACCTCGCTCACAGCCATGACAGTAAACGTAACCATGAGTCCGACATGTTTATAGTAACATAACACATCAACGTTATGACTACAGTCCGAATGGATCATAGTCGAAGTATTGGAAGGTGCAGTCCCAGTTTACTACATAACTCTTTTAGAAGCTGTCGACCACCATCATCGTACCACCGTTCCGACCTGAATCATTTAAAGGAAAGAGCTAAGACACTGAAGTAGTATTGTGCGTGGAATAGAAATATGGTGGTAGTAGTACTTGAAGTGCGGTTGACGTATGTTCAGAAGACGGGGAGTCTTGGAGGTGTTAGAAAACAGAAGAAGTAACATATTAAGATCAAGAGAGGAATTAGTTCTAATAAGTCCGTGAAGAAGCTCAGACAGTTGCGGCCTTTGTTCGTGTGGAAGTGGAGAAGACCTATGGAAACCAGATAGAGTTCTAGGTAAACATCTATGGTTAGTCTTATTAGAATTAGTAGGAGTTGGAAACCACCCAAGGAGCAGGACCTTGTCTGTGCCTCACGTTGGTGAATGATCATACGTTTTACACTCAAACAAGATGAGGATACAAAACAATGAGTAGCACTATAAGTCGCTTTACCTATATACGTGAGCAGTCTGGTTTAAGTTTCGGAAGATCTTCTATTGCTCGCGGAAGCGGTTCTCTTAGAACACAATAGACATCCATTTCGTCGGTAACTCATGCACAAATGGAAGGCTTTAACATCTATACTATGAGTAGGAAAAATTTTGTCAATCTATTGGAAGTATGTGTCGAAGGAGGAAGATGCTGCGTGGTATGACCGATCAGGGAAAGATGATGGGTTTCGTGCTGTTCGTGAGATCAAACGAGAGCTTCAAGCTCTCTGCGATAGTCAGTAGTCACTGTGGGTAGTACACCCGCTGAAATCAAGTGTGTTTTTCAAATGAACGCGTACCACGCCTAATAATCACGTGACTGACGCGTCGTGCATTGTTGACCCCAAAATTTAACTTCATTTTACTTAGTACTACATCGATGTACATGGTACAAATGTACAACTTGCTCAGCTCCAAACTGGAGGCAATACATATAGTGCGGCTTAGAAGCCGGCACGGATGCCAATGGTTCGGGAGTAGCAAGTTGTACTAGTACAGACTCTGTACAGTGCCAGAACCATCGAAATACTCGCACCTTGCAGGAACGAACTCCTAACCCTAACCCTAAGCTTGCGCAGCCCATGCCTTCTCTGGTGTTGCTCGCCTCATATGCATCCTCCACCTCAAGCACCTACATTCGTTCCTGCTTCTTGCACTGTAACCACTTCCCAAGAACTCGGCTGGCCTTCAAAATCACTAACGACAACCAGCAACTGTCAGCGCCGTCCCCACGTCCAGACTCTATCTTCCTCTCACCCGTATTTGCTATGTCCCTCCATCTTCTTCAACACAACGCCTGTCTCCAAGTCCCAAAGACAAAGTGTCTTGTTGTCCGAGCCTGTAACCATTCGACGCCTATTGGGGAAAACTGCGACTGCCATTATGGTATCCTCAATGGTCTTCAAAAGTTCGGATGGGTGTGGTGCTTGGAATGAGCTGCGGCATTTCGCTAGAGGTTGTCGAGGGTTTGTGGGTGTCTTTCTCTGACCTGCAGTGGTGCGTGTGTTCTGCCTTTTTATGCTGCCTCATGCTAACCTAGTACTGTGACCTCATTTCCATAGACGCAGCCTTCCTCGTCCGACTCCTGTATTCACAGCTTCCACGACGCAGATCTGCGCATTCCAAAGGCAGAACGCCTTCTCTCAGGTCAATCTGCGCGTCTCAGATGGGTGTCCTAGTGATATGCTAACGGTATCATCGAGTCAGAAGGCGTCATTCCGGATTATATTGATGGAATTCGTGTGGGTGTTGGTGTTGGGAGGATTGGGGGAGAAATTGGGAGGGTTTTTGGGAGTGGTGCGTAGGGTTTTGATTGAATTGATTGATCAGAGCGTTTACTTTAAGTCTACCACCACCACCACCACCATCTCTGCTCCATCCACGTCTACCGCCGTAGCACCTACTTCATCAACCAATACTGCAAAAGCCACGACCCTTATGCCACGTCTCCTCCTGTCAGCCCTACACCGACTCCATTCAACGAGTACGATGACTACGGCAGGGTTGAGTCACCGCAGGAATCAATCGACATCTTACCCATTGCTATCTTACCCATTGCTGCACGCTTCATGAGCCCTCTTGGCTTCCGTGTTGATGGAGCCTCTAAGCCTGCAGATGGTCGCAGCCTCGCCACCACGATTCCTCAAATTGACGACGAAAGTGATGAGGACGCTGAGGTACGCACCTGCTGCCTGAGGATCTACGCATATGTCTAGGTACCACACAATACAGGCTGCGTGGCATATTGACGTCGGTGGGGCTGCTCAGAGGGCTCGATTCGGCAAGATCGATCTTCGTGAGTCCGAGCTGCAACTCCGTGGATGTATCCGGAGTAGACGCGATCCTAGACGTCGCACCGTCAGGAACTGCTGACGACGCATCATCCCCATCCAGGGCTATAGTGTGTCAAAGTCATAATGAGTGCGCATCGAGGGGTGCATCTCAATGACAAGACATACTGTGGTCGCCTGCTGAATTATCTGGATAACGATGAATGCAAACCTGAAACCGTCGCCGATCTCATCTCCCTCCTTGGCCAAGCTCTTCGTGATCTTGATCTCCCCGTGATCCATACGAGTCGCTCAGAACAGCATATCCGCAAAGCCATTCAGAAAGAGGAGATGCGCACACTGGTGTGCGAGATACCGGTCAACACTTCTGGGGATGGTGATGCTGCCACTATCTCGTTAGACGGTGAAGATGTTGACAACGATATCTATCTTTTCTTGCAGGTTTGTACAGTAGAATGTACCCATACTCCACCGATATGACTAGTTATTGACGACTACTTTTATAAATCAACCTTCCTCCTCATCGTCACTGTCTTCTTCCTCATCCTCGTCCTCGTTTGTTACTCCAACACTTGCAATATCTAAGCCTGGCTTCTCGATTACGAAAAAGCGATCTTCCTCTGCACCAGAAGGCAGTTTTGGGCGGTGCGGAGCCATTGAAACAACTGATTTGATTGATTTTACATCGACCACGGACAATGCATCATTGCCGTGATGAGTACATGACCAGAGGGTGTTGTGTGATATGGTGAGCAGTTCGTCGTGAGGCAGAGAATACACGGAGACGATTGCAACGCTAGCAAATTGCCATCGAGGCTCGTCTTCGTCATCTGATTCAAAGAATTCATGGCGCTGGTTGTTTGGGTTCCGGACAGCCAATTGAGCGAAGTATATCACTTCTGCGAAACGATCAACACCATTAATTTGAACCTTGTCAGAGTCGAGTCAGTCACATAACACACTGGCAGTCGAGTCAGTCACACATACCTTCACATTGCGAGACACCCTGGTTTTATCCAAAGGTTTCAGTGTTTCTCGCCACGCTGATCTAACAATTTGACCATTGGGCAGCTGCAAACGTGCCCATCGACGGAACCTTGGTGCTGGTCGTCCCAAATAAGCGCTGATAGCTGCTGCTTCAGCGCTACCAGGTGGAATGGTGATCGGGCGTTTGTCGGATTTGCGAAGAAGAATGAAGTATTCGCCTAGGTCATAAGCTCCTCGAGGAAGGACATTGTTGGATTTACGATAGCGAGGAAGAATGGCCTTGAGAGCATTCACTTGACACCGCTGTATTCCTTGTTGGGCTAGGTTCGAAAATGGATTTGATGGTTGGCGTATTTCTTGCCCAAGGTTGCCTATCGTGCGCTCCATAGTCCACTGTGAGGAACATATTGGTGAGCCTACACGAGTGCACTCTGAAGCAAGATGATTAGACAAATGGACACATGGGCGAACGAATTGTAGACGGTCAACACGACGCTGATAATAAAGCTCTTCGAACTCTGTCTCCCACTCCGCAAAACACTCAGAAGCTTCGCGAACCTGGTCTGGAGTGATGCTGTACTGACTCATGAGTCGAAGGCCACGCACAAATTGACAGAAGTTGCGATAATATGGGTCCGGAATCAGGCCATAAAAGACTCCAGGACCATATCCGAACAGCCAGGTGATAAATTCTTGTGCCTTGTAGTACGTGTTGATTTTTTCTTCAGGATTACGAGGGGGTCGGCCAAATGAACCGGGTAAGTGGGGCTGCAATGCAGCAACAACTGCGCCATGATTTACCCAAGTTTCACCTGTGAGAACTAACCACGGCCAATTCTCCTGATTATCACTCCGTCCGCATGACATTTCGCCACGCCAAATATCCACGAACAGCGCTGCTGTGTTAGCGCCAGCGAAATGCATGATCTCGGAAGAAAAGCACTCTGGTACACCCAAGATGTGATCAGGCTGAAGGCCAAGAAGAAAACTCGGTCCGACAATTCCCGTCTGGAGGCGGCGTTGCTCGTACTGCGCTTGGTTTGGGGCTTGCATTAGCAAGTGCAAGCTCTGACAATAAGCAGCAGATGTTCCAATTGGAAGATGATAAACGTCGACGTCGCCGTGATCACAGCCCACGATGTTGTAGTTGTCAGGCTTAAGAAGGACGGGATAGTAGTGAGGGGCACCAGGCTTTCGACGTCCCTGGAGCCCACAGTGCATACGACAACCGTATCGACCCGTATGCCCAACAAGGTTACTCAACGAGAGTAATCCAGGGCCATCAGCGAGACCGAGGATAAGGAAGAGATATGAGACGAATTTCGTGTCGCGGGAAGCATCCCAAACATTGAGACCTTCTTTTTGAAGTGCAGAAAGATGGTGGAATCCGGGAAATAAAAATGATTCAATGAACTTGGGCTTCTTGGGTCCTGGTATGATGCCACCAGGTAGGACATGTTTCTTCTGGTAGCGACGATCGGGAGAAAGTTCCGCAACAATCCAGATGTAAATCCAACAATCTGACTCTTTGCTCTCGTATAGCTGCGCTCCGTCGAGGGAAATCATGAGGACCATGTCGTTCTCCACAATATGACCTGCTTGAACAGCATTGAGATATGCGCTGCCTGTAAACAGATCGTCATAAGCATCAACGAGGCCATCATTGCGCACAAGTTCTTCGGCAATTTGTTGGGTACGTCGTTTGCGGTACTGCATCTGGCGAGCGCTGTCAGGATCACGCCAAAGGGCCTGCATTTGTGGTCCAATTGGGATTGTGTGGAACACAGCCTGCGGAACTTTCACTTTGCCTCGACTCTTCCTGAGCTTTATCTGATCATAACGGGGTGTTCCGCACTCTGGACAAGCCTCGCGATCCGCATATGGTCCAACAAACGCGACACACGTATTAATGCACATGTGGTCGACAAGTGAATCAACTCCACTAAGGTCAGCTAAGATTTTTTTAATTCGATAGAAGCTGGGTATATCAGACCCAGGGAAGCATCGATGAGCTGCAGTTCGTATGTCTTCATAAGCTGCTTCCGAAGAGTGTTCGAGTGCGAGGAACATCGAGAGTGCAAAGTCGATACCAGGATCATCAACAGTTGCTTGGTAGGAAGGGGGATTACGGAGCCTCTCAAGAGCCTCGCCTTTGAGTCCAACACCATCGTCTAAGTGAGCTTCCCGAAGTGCACGAATGAAAAGCATATCTTGTTGGAGCTTCGGAATGCGTGCCATATTAGACAATTCATCTAGGTCCAAGTCCCAGAGTGGGCTATGTCTGCGCTTGTTATTGGGTGGTAGCTGCTGTGGGTTGGGACGTGGGTCTGGTTGGGGTTGTGGAGGATCAAAGTCTGGCTCTGGGGGATCAAAGTCTGGCTCTGGAGGATTAAAGTCTGGCTCCGGGGGATCAGATCGATCAATGTCTGGCTCCGGGAGATTAAGATCTGGCTCTGGGAGATCATCACGAAGAGATGGTGCTGGCGAGCCTTGTCGACTAGTAGAATTTGTGTTCTAGTTCAATATACCATTAGACGTCAACATAAGTACAACTCGGTATTACACGTACCTGCTCCATGACATCTTCTGATCGATCTCGTTTGCGGGGTACACTGTTGTTGTTGTCGTCATTAGATTCACTCCGACGTTTCAAATTGCTCGGACCAGCCGAAGTGCTAGGTGTGGGAGCAGCAGATGCACGAAATGCATCAGAGAACTTTGCTAGTCGAATATTTTCCTTTTCATCATCATCCGCTTCTTGAAGATGACGATACCACGTTGATCGCGATCGAATGGAGGTTCTTTCAGTGTTACAGTACTTGCGACACACACACCAGAATTCGGACATCGAAGGCTGAAAGCATATATTATAATTGGTGCAGCTAAAGTGTGAGGAGGACTACATGCGCTGGTGAGAGTATGTAGTGTTACGACGTGTGCGAGTGGCAGCTGTATGGACTGGGTGTTGCATGCAATTTTCGTTTGCTAAAAACGAGGTCAATCCACGATACGAGCAAACAGTCTTCGAAAAAATAGCCTACCTTTTCAAGAAAAACTAAACAGAATGCAAGAACGACAACGATTTTTACAGTCGAAATGTGCGTCGGTGAAACACGTTGAAAATCGTAGATAAGACGAGGTATGTGGCATACAAAGTATGTTTGCATATATTTACGTCTGTTCCGGTAGATTACAGAATGTCCAGTTCTCACTGGGCTTCAGGATGTAAATAACGAGGATAGGTGCCAAGCTTGATGATGGATTTCGGACAATTGACACCGAGCCGCCGAACTGCGTGCTCGTTTCTGAGAAATCATTGTAGCTCGTGAAAATGCAAGCTCACGGTAGGACAACGTGATGACACCCAGGGAATAGTCTACAAGCAGAAATGCAACAAATTACCCTTCTGATTGCAACTGGACGCACGACAACATGTCTCAGAGGTCCTCGCGCACTTTTTAACATGAATTACCGGGACTGTAAAACAAAACAAGTATCCCGATGGACATAATTGACTATATATGCGTCGAGCGCTTCAGGAATCGACATAAGATAGGGATGACAACGCATGCAACGAGCAGGGCCTACAATAACGAGATCCAGAGAGCAAGTTCGAAATCAGTTAGAAGCAGAAACAGAACCGGCCGCTTCCATGCTGTCCGGCGTTGGCAATCCCTGGGTGTGAGTTTGGACTGGGGGAAGGAGGAGGAACATATTCTTCATCGCGTATCAGGTCATCATCATCGCCAGGAGCACCCGCTGCAGCATTCCGCTATACACGGGATGCATGAGATTTAGAATACGGCGGGTAAAATGAGACGCGCATACCAGTTTACCCGGCGCATGAGGAACGTCGACGATAGTGGGCGATGCATGATTTGTCTGAAGGGGCCACAGTTGATATAAGCGGGATGTGAGCGTTGGAGAAGTATTGATGGCGGAGGATTGGGTAGCGGGTGGTGCCGATGTTTGAAGCTGGAAGAATGTAAGTCAATTATATGGGATGTCAGTCCCACTCACTATACGAGAACGAGGTAGAGGCGATGTAGCAGGGAACTGCAAGAGAGCTGTCAAGTCAATGGCAAAGCAAATAGGTAAAAGAAACATACATCGAGGGGATTAAAAGGATCATCAGTGTGGGCCACGTCAGTACGAGAAAATGGAAAGAGCTTGCGTAGAGAGTGAAGGAAAGTATGTGAGTCGGTTGTAGGTAAAGGTCTTAGGGGGCGAGGGATGGTAGACGTGACCGGTATTATCACTGGTTTACGGCGCACGGTGCGACGTGTTGCATTGGACTATAATGAAAAATGTAAAGGTGTGAATGAAGGAGAGGGAGAATCACGGACGCTGAATAGATTAGGATGTTTAGATTTGTTGGTCTGTAAGAATATTTTCATATAAATGATGGATGCAGCATGCGGGAGTACATACACTCTCGATGATAGCAAGGATGTTGGCGGGAATGTCACATATGTAGATCTTCGCCTGGGTGAGGGTCGTGTAAGCAAGTTGGCGTGAATCGGGCGAGAGGACGAGGGTGACGATAGATTTGATATCGAATGAAGCGAGGAGCTGGCGGGACTCGAAGGCCCATAGCTTGATGGTGCGGTTGCAAGCACTAGCGAGAAGAACACACTCAGACGAGAGTGCTAGACTATAGATGGGATAAGTGTGTTTGAAAGGAGCCCCGACAGATTTGAGCGTCGATGCATCAAACTCGTAGATCATCATGGTCTTGTCATCCGGAGAGTTGAATGCGGCTACGATGGATTTGTCTTTTGTTGTCCAGAAGATCGGAAGATTTGACCCAATGCTGTGAGCAGATTTTTGCACTTCCAATTTCTGTATTTGGACATCCCACACCTGCAGTTGACATTCCTTCGCATATGACGACACCGCCAGCTTGCGAGAGTCTTCCGAGAATCGAACTGCTTCAGGAACATATCCGCCGATGTCGAATGGACCAGCCACGAGTTTGCCAGTGTCCAAGTTCCAAATCCGCACTCCATCAGATGACCCACCCGCTAGCAGTGTGCTGTCCGCGGAGATATCGATACAGTTGATCCAAGAGTCATGAAATGTTGTCACGAACCCCGTCTCAACCTCACTGACTTTGATGGCCTCAACACCAGCAATGACAACCCATCGACCATCTCTTGATACCCCCAGTACTGCTCGCACATTCTCGTAAACGTCCCGATCCTTCTCGATCTCTTTACCCTTCCGCAGGTCCCATCGTCGAATCGTCTTGTCGCCTGATCCGCTGATCATTTGCTTGCCGTCAGGAAAGTAGGAAATGTATGAAATATATTTCAACTCGTGTTGTTTATCATCCGACGAGGAAATATTCCACAGTTTATGTCCCTCCAAGGTCATGACTGGTGTCAGAATCGATTTGTCTGCTGTTGCAATGGGCTGTGTCGAAGTGGACGCCATACCAGCTGCATTCGCCAGCTGACACGTTGGCAAATATGTTTGTTGTGCTCGGTGAGTTTTCCTGGTGCCCTATAAGGCTGGGCTTGATATTGAATCCCTTCTAATTCAAGTGCCGCTCTTTGCCTGCTTGAGCCAGCCGTCAGTCCATCTATGTGTGATGCTCGTGTGTGAATTCATCTTACCAGGGTGCTAGCAAGGACGAGAAACGATATGGGCATATAGGCGCGCGTCCCACCTCTATATTTTTATCTTCCCGACAGCTGTGCATTGTACAGCATGTCCTTTATTCCAGCTTCGTCTAGCTCTGAAGTCGCTGACATGCCATTCTCATGGTTGGACCGAGCGTTAGCTAGGAGTGGTGCGCGAGTAGGTGGAGCCGCTCAGGAGGGCAAGAAACCTGCTCGCATCGAACATGTCAATGACTTTATACGAATTAGCTATTCGATGTAATATATGGTGAATGATTCTGTTAATATTAAGATGGCACGAAGGGGAACGTTGAACTTGGTGCAATAATTGGTTATTAAAAGAATATCAAGGGAGAGGTGAGTGGGTCTTGATAAAATTTGAAGGAGCGAGTGAGGAGGTGTGGAATACGACGAGCTCGATAGTGAAGGCGAGTGAAAAATTCGGCTCAGCCGCTCAGGCTGTGACACGACACTGTCACAAATCCATGACTATCTTAACGAAGGTCAAAACAGAACGAACGGCATGGGAGCGGCATCGATAAAAGTGTTGACTAAAGTTTGAAAATTTATCCGAATTCCGGTGTTCGAATTATTACTTGTAGGTGAACTGCCAGACATGAAATCTGAAAATCCGCCAAAACGATCGGGAGTTGGGGCCCTAGGGCCCTAAGACCCACTACTTACGTAGCGGGAAAATGGAACTTCATGCACGTGCAGCACGACCTGAACGTTAACGTTTTAACCCTCAAGGCCTCAACGTTAACGTTCAACCTCCAATCCTACCCCGTCTTCCCCTCCCACTCATTCTGTTTATCCTTGATCCTCATTGTTTTCTTCCATCGCACCATCATGCCTGGTAGCTCACAACGCCGAATTATCACACTTGAAGGCGGGTCCCTCCATAATACATGTTGCCCTTCAATCTGTTTCATGATCCTTACACTCCATCTACAGTCATCGACGGAAAGAACATTCTAGTCCCTTCCAAGCGTATTCCTGCTGGCATTTACGTGTCCATCAATGTCGACTTGAGGAGATGCTGGAATTCGGTTATTAGTGTCTTGTCATCCGATAGATCTGTAGCGTGGGGGGATACAGTTACCCTGTAAATCTACGGAGACTTCCTCACACAATGCGAGAACTGATCTTGGGTTAATAGATTATCACATGCATCACCTGCCTTATCTGTCGAGATCAGGGCTTCCTATGAGCTTGGTCGAATGCTAGGCGGTGGAGAGGTCATCGGGAAATCCAAAACATCATGGGATAAGCTACTCGTTCATGGAGACGAGCCATTCGGTCAGTGACTTGCTCCTCATCCATGCACATACATCAACATCTCGTAGATATATACTTCCCACCCGTACACAGTGTCCACCCCTCCCTCACGCTGAAGTTTGCCATTGTACATGGTTGCGACAAGCAAAACGGCGCACTGACCGATGTGAGTGATGGTGGTCTCTGTCCTATTAAGCTTTTCCTGACAGAACATTGGCTGTAGTCCCTCTCAGACCGTAAAATTGCTCTAGACACAGATGCGGGCCATGCACGACTTGCTAAATATGTCACCAGCAAGATTGTCTCTTACCTGAACGCTGCTGTGCAGCTGTTTCAGTTGGTTCTGGATCGATGTCCGGTTGGCCGTCTCGACCGCGCAACGGCTCTCACCAACCTCGCGTGGGCCCGCCTCATAGGCTATATTCGAAATGATCTTCAAGACGTTGACATCACCATTTCCCTCTTCCGCGAAGCCCTTGCGTTGCGTCCGCAGTGCCATCCCGATCATCTCTTATCTTTATATAATCTTACCAAAGCGCTGACTTGGCGCCACAAGAAGGAAAGCACTGCTGCCGACATCCGTGAAGCCGCCCAACTCTATCATGAGCTACTACCTCTCTGTACAGAGGGCACCTACCTTCGTAGTGTCGCGGCAGGGGTAGATGGTGCCGATTATGTGATCTACAGATGCAGCGGTCTTCCAATAGACGCATCCGATGAAGTCATCCACCTTCGAAGAGTCGTGCTCGAGCTCTGTCCCCTGGGACATCAACTCCGTCCCGGAGCCCTCCATGGGCTTGCACAAGCAGTTCAAGCATGGTTTCACCAGCATGGCAGCATCGATGATCTTGACACGAGCATACAACTCCATCGTGAAGCCGTGTCTCTGTGTTCCGAGGGACATGCTAACCGCGGTTACCACCTGAACGATTTGGCCTACTCACTCGTGTCCCGCTTCAGGCACCAAGACAAATATACTGACCTTGATGAGGCCATCTCGTTGCTCGAAGAAGTGCTGTGCCTGTGGCCTGTTGGGCACCAATATCGTGGTTTCGTATTGGACAACCTAGGGGGCGCCCTCGTCACCCGTTTCGGCACAACCGGCGATTTTGATGACATCACCCGAGCTGTTAGCCTCCATCGCAAGGCACGGACGTTGCGCACGCCTTGGCATCCAATTCGTGACACCATGCTCGGCAACCTTGCCATCGCGCTTATAACCAGATATAACGAATCGCACGTCAGCGAGAATCTTTACGAGGCAATTGATCTGTATCGCGAAGCCCTTCGATCAAGGCCGCTTGACCATCCAGAGCGCCTTGTATCTCTAAGTTTCAGTTTGAGCTCGGCGCTCTGCTCTCGTTTCAAGCAAAGTCAGGAGAATGAAGATGTTGAGGAAGCCATTACCCTTAGCCAAGAATCATTGGCGGGTCTGCATTCACTGCATCCGCGCAGGTATTTCGGCTACACCCAGCTGCAGGATGCATATTTGGCTCGCTACCAGATTCTACATGACCCTGCTGATTTGTCGCTTGCTATAGAGAACTTCAGACTTGCATCAAGACATCCTACTCAAGGATTGCCTCTGCATATCGTAACGGCCTATGAATGGGCTCGCCAAGCAGAAGTCTATCATCATGAATCTGCGCTCGAAGCATACCAAATGTACTTTGAGCTTTTCGACAGCCACGTGATGACGCGATCATCGATCATCTCACGGCGTGAGGCTGCAACCGCTTTTGCCGATGCACGATCACTTCCTGTCGATGCAGCCTCGTGTGCCATACGTCGTGACAATCTACGACAGGCAGTTGAACTTGTAGAGCAGGGTCGTGGCCAGCAATGGTCGCTGGCTTCTCGACTCAGGACTCCAGTTGAAGACCTTGAGTCAGCAGATCTGACACTGGCGCACAATTATTTGGAGCTGAGCAAGCGCGTCTCCAATGCTGCCCAGAGTTCTGCAACCATTACCGACAGTGCTACTGCTGATCGAGCAGCGACAGAGTATAGGAGCCTTACAAGACAGTGGGAAGCTGTGGTAGCTGAGATACGTGGTCTTTGGGCATTTTCGCGGTTCCTGCTCCCACCTTCGTACGAAGATTTGCAAGTGGCAGCTCGCCAGGGCCCGGTCATCATCCTCATCGCCAGTCAATACTCATGCAGCGCCATCATCATCCCGACATCAGGAGGACCACATCATGTTCCTTTACCATCTGTCACTCTCGTTGATCTGACTAATCTCAAGGATCGCTTTGCCAGGGCAATATGAAACGCATCTGGCATGGGCCCAAAAGTGCCGCGGAACGATCTAATAGTCCTCTTGCGGACAGTTTGGAACGAGATCATGCTGCCCATCGTCAAATTCCTCCAGTATGATCTGAAATTACAACTCCACTCTCGAATATGGCTGTGTCCTACTGCAGTTTTCACGTCTATCCCTCTCCACGCAGCTCACCCATTTCGAACCAACGCAGATAGCTCTAAGGAGCTGTGTCTGGAGGATCTCTACATATGCTCTTACACGCCGACGCTTTCGGCTCTTGTCAGATCTAGACAGATGATGAAGAAGCAGGTTACTCCGTCCTTTGCTACAATTGGACAGGGCAAGCCGGATGAAGGGAAAGGCAAGGCACTCTTGGCTGTCGACAGCGAGCTCGAGCTCGTCCAGAAGCTCGTCCCTGCAACGGCCAACCGTACCACTATTTCTGGCGACGCGGCCACACGAGCAGGTGCGCTCAAAGCTTTGGAAGAGAACACCTGGGTGCACCTGGCGTGTCATGGCAAGCAGGACCGCACCCAGCCTTACAATTCGCACTTTGTCATGAAAGACGAAAATTTGACGCTGCTCGATATCATGGAGAGAGACATTCCGCACGCTGAGTTCGCATTCTTATCTGCATGTCATACCGCGGTTGGCGATGAGGAGACGCCGGACGAAGTCGTTCACCTCGCAGCTGGACTCCAGTTTTCGGGGTTCAAGAGCGTCATTGGCACGCTGTGGGAGGTCAATGATGCTGTCGCAAAACACGTTGTCGAAGCTTTCTATGAGAATCTGTTCCAGGATTCGAATGATGGTGGTGTGATGGACTGCACGAAGGCGGCCTGGGCACTCAACCGTGCTACGCACGCTGTGAAGACGAAAGTACCGCTCGAGCAGAGGATGGTTTTTGTTCATATCGGTGTGTAGTTCTACGTTGTGTTGATATTGCTGTCGTCTGGACCTTGGTACATACTCACAAGTCGATCTGTGATTCTCTTCCATCCTGTTGGACATATGACCCTGATATTATTGCGCTCCAGCTATCTCATTTTCGTATGCTCTATTGTATTTTTGTCGTCTAGAATGTTCACCATAGTTCTGTTACGTCCTTCCAGTGTAGGCTGTGGTATGTGCATGGTAGGTGATGGGTTTTTATTTATTTATTTATTTTATTCCAATTTCTGTCCATTGGGGTAAAATACCCTATGTCGGACAGTACTAACTAGTCTACAGGGCCCCTGCCCTATCTACATCTCTGAATTCGCGAATGCCCTGGCGTGAGGATTTCCTCCGTCAGTCCGCTGTTCCCGCCGGCCGTTTTAGACGCGCAATTCATCGAAGATGAGTTTGACTTCTCTCTTCTTGTCGTAAGTGTGTTTGTCTGGTGCGTGATATGGTAAACTGAAGCGCGTACTTGACTGTCCCTGGGGACAGTCCGTACATGAAGCTAAGGGGGGGGTGCATTAGTGACGTGTGTTGGTCTCGTCTCTCGTCTGATCCTCCCGTGGCCTTCCTGACTCTGGGCCTGTGTCTTCATGTGGGTGGGTTTGAGTGTGTTTTGTTTTGTTTTATGTTTTTATTGGGTCGTGATAGGGCGTGAGTGGGCGTGTGTGGGTCGTGGGTCGTGGGTCGCGGCGCGCATAAGCGCGCCTGGTTCGTTTTCTGCATGTTTTACTCGTTATCAATGGTCTTTTTGAGAGGAAGGGTTACATCACCGAAGGTGGGCTTCAAGCGGCCTGTGCTATTCACGTATCTGAGAAAATGTTCCATTGCTGCTGAGTCTGTAAGCAAGTATGGGAGGGACGTTGATTTGCGGCCTAATTTCTGGTGAAGAGTGAAACGTTCTCGATCATACTGAGGGCATTCAAAGAGGAAGTGGTGGATGGTCTCCTCGGTGTTCTGGCATATGGGGCAGTTGGGGGTGTCACTACGATTGATACGGTGGAGATGTTGGTTGAGGGCTATATGTCTGGTGCGGAAGTACATGAGTACACCGATGAGTCGCTTGGGGAGGTCGGCAACGAGTTTGATGAATGATCTTGAAAGGATATTAGGGTCGAGTGATTGCATGCGTGCATAGCGAGGTGATTTGGACCAAGTGCGTTCCCATCTTTGCTTGGTGTCTTCCTTGAGGGCTTGTTTGATGGCGGAGATGGAGCTGGGGAGGTGACCGGTGGATAGATACTGTGGTAGGTCGTCGACTGCGCTGTTGTTTCCCCTACTTTCTGCTGCGCTCTTTGCCTCCTTGTCTGCGATCTCGTTGCCCTCCACACCACTATGCCATCAGGGAAAACCTCCTTCACAAAATCAAGGTAATTTCACAAACTCGCATGAAAATACTGAGAATTCGGTAAATTATTTGTATTCAAAGGTATTTCAACAAATTTCATTGTAATGCTCAGACAAGTGTTAAATAAGCATGTCGGTCACTGAAGGGGTTTACAAAGAAGGTGGAACAGCACTCCAGAACAGTGCTACTCGTCCACTCACGAGGTGCCGCTACGCCGAAATTAGGTATAAGATGAATGCTCCTATGGATATCTGATATGTCAATGATGCTTGCCAGACGTTCTCCATGACGAATCAAGCGGGCAACTTTGTACAACCCATGGTGTGATTCCGGTTGCTGGAATGGAGTGAACCATTCCACATAGGCAAGGTGGGTGGGTGGTTGTGCAGGTCCAGCGCGGAATAACACATTCGAAGCTTGATTTGTTAGCGTAAAGACGACACGGACTTGCGCAACACGGTAACCTTCAGTGATCGAGTGAGATTAGTGACTAACATGTTCAATGCACCATACAAAACGCACCATCCACGCCTGTTGTCCCGCCGTCCCCTTCGTTGACCAAAACTGTGTCAAAACGCGCAGGGATCATATGCCCTCGCTTGTCCTCTTGTGATGGTTGACAATGGACAGAATCCACGGTGACACTCAAGTCCTGGATCCCCCGAGCATTGATTGAGTTGAATTTGATCCTGTGGAACGTAGCCACAGTATCAAAGGGAATAATGATGTGAGCGGCCTCGCGTTTGAGTTGTGCTGCAGACAAACCAGGTTGATTTCTCCCGACGACGTAACGAGCCAAAGCTTCAGTGAAAAATGTGGCGCCATACTCCCGCACAATGCGGTCCAACTGGACACGCTTGATGGTCGGGTGTTTAGTCATCTTGATTGCGCGACGATAATCCATGTCTGGAGGTATGATTTCTTGCGGGGCAATATCACCAACGAGACGCCATTGGACAAAGTTGTCGTGCCATAGAATCTTCTCCCGTCTTTCGAGCCAGAGTGTCATTTGAGTGTACTTGTCTTTATGGTTGGTAGCCCTATAGGCATCCTTCGTGAGGTTGATGTGTAAACGTTCTGTGTACTCGGTGTTGTAGTTGTCAGTTGTACCATACGTTTTTATCATATGTACATAGTGACGGAAGCCGTGAAGCTTCGGAAGGTTGAAATTCGAGCGGATTCCAAGATCAAGGAAGATGTCCTTATTGTCGTGAAAGCGTGTTAAGGCATCATCGAGAAGTGCCAGTGTTTCGTCCGTATGACAAGGGTATTGCGCAAGGTACAGGAAATCAAGGATGGCACGAACAGCACGAGTAAGGCGAGCATTGTTGAGATTTCCAGGCAACCGTATGCCAATGACAATGCCGAGCAGGAAGCGACAGATTTGATTGTGCTCTGTTCCACTAACACGCGAGAGATTACTGATACCCTTGAGAAACAATCGGATATTATGGTTTGGGGGAAGTCTACGACAACGAGCATCAATTTCGGCTTCGCTATATGCCTCCTTGATCCACTCGATGAGGTGCTTTACAATACCCTGGTAGAGTTGATGTAACACGTCCGGTGTGATGGATTGGAATATATTAGCATGCGGGAGATCCAGCCAGAATGGTTTGTAGACGGGCTTAATGCCGCGCTCCTGGCATGCTTGTCTCCACAGGTCATAGTCCTCATCAACGAGCGACAATGCAGCAACAATTGCCTCGAGGTCTCGCAGCTTGACAGGAACATCAGGACTTCCCAACTCCTCATGCGGGACATCGCATTTTGGGCATTCTCCAGATTTTATCCCAGTTGTCAACAACTGTTCCGGGTAATCGGCGGAATAACATGCGACAATTGGATGTCCTCGACGCACAACTCCATCCCCACTAGCCATAGCAACACCATCCTTGCCGGGGACTCTCAGAGGCTCCAGAATGTGATGCACACAAGCATGAAATAAATTTGTGGCCGTTCGGCGCCTCGCAGCCTTGTTTGTGATATGTTCGAGTTTCGAGGTTGGTAGATAGGCCAGGAGAATCCACGCCCGTCGAGATGGCTTTCGACGGATCTCCTTCGGAATGTTGCCTATTGTCATATAGACAGGATAGGCAGATTTGTTCCTAAACATGGTGACCTGCGTCTTGTCGGAGGAAAGGATGATGGGTATGACTGTTGCGCCAGGTTTCTCTGCTTCGAGTTCTTTCTAAATGATATTGTGGTAAGTTCAATATGAATCAGAACGTTTTCAAAAGACTCACCTGCGTGGACCACCACCACTTTCCTGTATGCATATCATGATACATTCGGATTGTTTTGTCAGCATCGACATAATGGCGTTCGGGAGTGTAGTTGAGGTGTTGCGAGAAATCTGGATCTGAATAAAGGGCTTTGACGCACTCCATGACGTCGCGCGAGTACACGTCAAATGCTTCATCTGCAACAATGATTTCTTCGCGTTTGAAACGAGGTCGTCGGCATGGTAAGTGTCGGTCAATGATTTGATTGAGTTCACGGGTGTTTCGATACGAAAGACCTAAGGCATCATGAAGCTATAGAAACGTAGTTAAAAAGTTGGCCCATTCATGACCCAAGAAAATGAAGACTCACCCCTTCGACTGCGAGCAGCTCTGAAAAAGCAGTTGAGCCCGATCCACGAAGTTTTGCCCACTTTGCAACCTCGTAGTCTATGCGAGACGCGAAGGGAGCCCAAACATTGTCTGCGCCTTGCAGAGCATTGTTATAAGACTCGAAAGCGGTAGTGCCAGAGTTAAGTATTGGAGCACCTGCATGGCGCCGCGGAAATTTCTCAATAGTGGGCTGGCGACCAAGGGCTTTCTCCGCTTCTTGTCGTTCAGCTGCATGTGATTGTGGCAACACATCTGACTCCTCAAAAACGTCCATGTCGATATCCTGCGCTACAGGATCTGCAGGGCGTTCCCACCCATTCTCAACCTCAACCTCTGCATTGTGATCCTCTTCCTCGCCATCAGAATCCAAAGGAGGCTCCGCCGCCACAACTTCGTCATGATCATCTGGCCATTCCAGATCTTGTTCGTTGTAGTGGCCAAAATAGTCTCCTGTAAATTCTGTTAGATGACGAGGATCAACATTGGCATCTCCATCATCAAGACCGTCAGAATTCTCAACCTCAGGCTCTGACTGAGGAAAAAGACCGGAATGTTGTAATAGGGCTGCGCATGATGGATTCGTGGTCTTGGCTAGGTGATGGGAGTATCCAGCGTGCTCGAAGTTTTTGGTGCAACCTGGGCAAGTGATCATTTTGTTGGCAAAAAAACAGGCAGTAGGTAGTGGTGGTAGGTAGGTAGGTAGTGATGGGTAGTAGAGAGACGGTGCAAACCTTACAGCGCGCTATCCAGTGTGAAGATTCACACACTGTGAACCGAGTTTGATTTGTTGCCTGGCAGTACAGGTCAATCTGTGTCCGTCGCCATGGCCAAAGTTTGTCTGCCGATCTATGTTCTCGTTTGTTTCAAAAAGGTACAGGCTCCCTTCCTGAGCATGGAAGGGTATGAAGACGCGGTTGTTTCAAAAAGGTACAGGCTCCCTTCCTTAGCATGGAAGGGTACGAAGACGCGGCCAAAGACGCGGTTGTTTCAAAAAGGTACAGGCTCCCTTCCTTAGCATGGAAGGGTACGAAGACGCGGCCAAAGACGCGGTTTTTTTGCCAGTGGAATGTTGACTTGCTCCCTTGGCCTTTGTTTGGAGGGTTCCGCTTGTGGGCGGCTATATCTGACGGCGTTGAAGACGGATTTGGACTTGGAGGCATATTTCTAGTACAGCGTTTGCTTCCGGTGACAGTTGGGCAAGGGAAAGGTTGAGACGGTTATTAAAACTTATTGGTGGCACACTGTGATTTTCCGAGTTTGATTTTTTTCCTGTGCTGTGCCTGCTTCTAGGGTCGTTGGTCTTTTTTTTCATCTAGCGTGTGGTTACACGAAATGGCTAGAACAAGCTTAGCTTCTATTACGCGGAATTCGAGCTGAACCTGAGGGGGGAGGAGAGGGAGCACCATTCAAGTTGACGGTTGCAGCTTGAAATTCTGCTAGTAGACGCTCTGCTTGTTCTAGCCATTTCTGTAACCACACGTTAGATGAAAAAAAAGCCAACGACCCTAGCGCCGGCACAGCACAGTAAAAAAACAGACCTGAAAATGAGAGTGGCCACCAATAAGTTTTCATAACCGTCTCAACCTTTCCCTTCCCAACTTCAGCTGAAGCAAACACTACTAGTAGTATGCCTCCGAGTCCCCATCTGTCTTCAACGCCGTCAGATATAGCCGCCCACAAGCGGAACGCCCAAAGAAAGGCCCAGGTGGCAAGTCAAGATTCCACTGGCGAAAAAACTGGCAATACAGAAGAGAGTGAGTACATCCATAGGCCAAGAAAAATGCGATGGACTCACAGTCATCACCAAGAACCACTGCAGCGGTCATCCAAAGTAAAGGCCTTAGAGCGAAAAAGTTAGTACAGGCAATTGGAGAAAGCAGTCATTGACACACCTTGTTTCAGTCTGGAATGAGACAACGACCAATACTCGTAAGCGCGCACCCACAGTAACTGCGCTACAATCAGTACCAGCCGCCAAGTTAGTGCGAAAGACACCTGCAGAAAAGTTAGACAATGGTTAGTAGTTGCTTAACAGATCAGTATGAGAGATACTCAACAGCGGATCAAGTCAACGGTCATGGTCAAAGTCAAGGTCAAAGTCAAGGCCGCGATAAGAAAAACAGCAAGCTGCCAAAGTCAGTCGCAGTGTCAATCGAAGATAACGACTCTGTCAGTGAATACGGAGAGAGTGATCATGACACCGACAAATGGGACGATAATGCGGAGGTTCCAGAAGACGATGATGAGGACTTAGTACCCTCCCAGAAGGAACTGATTAAAGAGGTGAGTCGTCACTTAGCTACCCAAAGTTGAGAATGATGAAAAAAATGACGCACCTTTTATTTAAGATTCCCTACATTATGCCTCCTCGTGCAGCTAGATCTGCCAGCGCACTATCGCAAACCAGCAAAACATTGTCGAATGATGTTCGGATGGCATCTAGCGGGGTTTCTGACGAGTCTGAGTCAGAGTTGCAGTTTGCTGACAAAGACACGGAGTCTGCCAGTGACTGCGGCAGTGACAGTCAACGTTCCAAGGCAAGTTATGATTACCGCGAGCCTTCATCACTCACCAACTTGAAACCACAGCCAAGCAAGAAGAAGAAGAAGAAAAGGAGCAAAGTAGCAGAAGCACACCAAGAAATTGAGGTGATGTGTTCTACTACTACGCTCCCATCACTCTGTCTTACTAATGAATATACTGTTTTCTAGAGGCCCAAATTCGCAGAGTCGCGGCAGCTAACAGACGAGGCACTGCCAGCCTCCGCCGATAAGGAGTTGTCTGAACACTCCTTTACATGGCCTATATTCACAGATCTAGTCTACTCAGCCGATAGCTCGATCAACCTCAAGGCTCAGAACACTCGGATTCAGCAGGTGTTGAAGACTGCCGTCTTTGAACTCAAGAAAGCCTCTATCTTCGACAACGCATTTCCCAACATCACTCAGAAGCGCAAGATGGCTCTCGATGCAGTTTATAATGCTGCCGGGAAGCATAAGGAATATGCGATAGCAAAGAGGATCAAGCATGACTTTAATTATGCGGTGGCTCTCGCTGGAGTGGTATGTACACTTCTTGTATGTTACTGGACATCACTGACATCCTCACAAGCCGGAGGGACGGCTTAGTTCCTTCCGTACTAATCTCAAGAAACTCGCGCATCAAATTGTGGTCTCTCGTTTTGGACTCAAGAAAGGCTGCGGTGACGAGGTAGACGACCTCATCAAGGGTCACAAGTATATTTTCCCAACCGACGCCAAGGTCTGTTCATTTTTTCGTTATCTATCTCTTCATTTATCTTATTCTTATCCACCACCCAGGGTAAGGTCCTTGGGGACCAACCGTTTTGTGACGAGTCTATGGTTGACTCCATCCGTTTATCTTTTTTCGATGGTGAGAACTCAATTGGTGTCCAGTCCTGTGACGATTTTGTCTCGGTCTTGGATGGAAACAACGAGCCCGAGCTACCTGTTGCTATGGTGTGTTTGATTGCAACGCTTGTAGGTGCCGCTCTTGATAATGTTTACTCTGTTTGCTCACTACATAATGTTCTCTGCAGATTTACTCGATATTGAAGGATTGGAGCAGCGGGAACCCACCCTCAGGCACACAAGTCAAATCATTCAATTCCTCCTTCCACATCAGTGTTTACAACACTCACCAAGCGACTCTCACACGCATCTTTAACGGTAGTCGAAAGAAGTACCATGTACTGATGGCGCATCTCTACAAGGCAGTCAGGTATGTCTTGCTCACGCGCTATTTGTTATCGTCGTGTACTCTAACTAATTCAACATTAGTGCAGTAGAAAGCTCAGAGCCCGCTGGTTCATTGGACACTTGTGATTACCTTGATCTTGATGCAATGGGTGAAGATTAATCAACCTTCCGAGTCATTTGTACATACTGGTGCTTTTTCGAGTCTGCTGATCTTTTTGCCGTCTTTCGGTTGTGATATTCTCGTTTAATTCTAATATATTTGATGTTCGTGTGTCTTCACATTGTTTGAATTCAAGATAATTCAAGATAATCAATCAGCAAATTCAAAGGATTTCAAAGGAATTCAAAGGAATTTCGACTGGAGTTGAATAATCTCGTTTACTTTTATTTCAGCGGAATTCAGAGGAATTCTCTGAAATTACCTTGATTTCATGAAGGAGGTTTTCCCTGATGGCCCCGCTACCCATCTAAGCGTTATAGAGTATCTTCGTCCTCGGTTAG
>JRHT02000371.1:0-17947 GCA_011800875.2 Suillus brevipes Sb2 | reverse complement strand
CTTCAAAACAGGTAACTATGTACAAACAGTTACATAGTTCAAAAGAAGTTGTTAGTCCGCGGGGATTTTTAAACTTCAAATGCGGCCGCTGTTTTGCACTACTGATTTGGAGTTCAAAGTAGGAATCTTTTTTACTTAGCGGGCTAATAGCGGGTGGGTAGCGGGTGGGTAGCGGGTGAGCCTAATTCCACCCCCGCGTATGTGTGGAACTTCACCGGCGACTGTGTTTCTAACAGTGTTGTTACAAAGTACTTCTATTAAACACTTAGTCTTGCCTAACTCACTTTGTTAGTAAGATTTGCTCGTCTATTTATGTTTACTAAAACTGTACATAGGATTCTTACGTAATTAAGAGACATTTGCGATTCGTCCTTGAGTCTTTACATGTTCACTGTTGTCTTTTCTATTAGAATGGCGAACGAAACCATCGTTCTTTTGACGTCGTACGGCGAACTTGTAAGAAAGAGTAAAACAAGCATGGGCCTAACTTGAACTATCTTCGAAAGGTGACACTCAACCAGTAACCTGGTAATTGCAGTAACCATCTATTTACAGCCAAAGCTCTTTGTGGCAGAGCTTATAACAGCTCCGCAAAGACCTTGGTGACAAGTGTAGCTCAGCTGGTCTTGGGGTGCAAGTTAGGTCTGCATCGGGTTCGGACTCCAGATCCGGTGGTTCTCTAGAAAGGCTGCAAAGGTCGTAGATTAATATTACATTCGCGACGACGGATACCTCCCCTTTTTTTGAATGACAGGATATACATTATGCAGGGCGTTTATTTTAGATAGAGGAGGAGGCTGTTGAGCAGCAGCTTCATTCAGACCGGTAGTCACCTGTTGTACTCCGGCTTACCTTGTCGAAGGGCGCTCTACGGTAGCTCTTGACTGCCCTCACGTAGTTTTGGTTACGATACATTTCGATTGGCGGTATGCTCGGGGGGCACTTCTTCGCGTCGAGAACGTGCTCCGACTAAGTATTTGAGCACTGCTATGACGAGCATGTGCTGTATTAGTCGTATATGTCGCGACTTTCACCCCCCGAACATTGGTTCGCTCATACTCGCCTCAAGGTATTGACCCGCAGCGCGTCTTCCGACTTGACGATAACCGACGTTACAGAACTTTCTGTAAGGAAAAACCTCTTCTAACGCGCGCTAGAAGTTCTACAGTATGGGGGTCAGTGCTGCCTCCGTGTATTCTCGGCACCGTCGTAGCCCCTGTTGTTCTACGGTCCCTTATTCTGAACCACTACCTGTGCCGACCTACTGTATCTCGACGACGACGAAAGTTTTGTCCAACGTTTCACGTGATAATTAAGCTTCAAATTCACGCAGACGCTGAAAATCAGTTTATATTTCATATTTTCATTGACGTGTGATTGGTGGGAACACAGTTGCGGATACTTCATATTTACGATTTCGCACAAAATGCTGCCCAAATTTGAAGTTATGCACCCATCTTTATGTCAATTTAAATTTAAAATATTGTCTTTACATTTTACACAACGTGTAGACCTCTCCTAAATATCGATAACCCCGATGTGATAGGAAGACGGACATTGCGCGGTCAGCAGACCTGAGCGCTTCGTGTGCACAGCAAGTGTGTGGCTGTGAAGCGAGCACGAGGATAACACATGGGACACAGCTTAAGAAACGGCATGAACGAACCAGTGCCAAGTCTCCTCAACCTCCAACCAGACACCCATTGATCTCTGGCGCTCGACACTGGACTCGTCTGAAACGACCGTGAGTGATACTGTAGGCTCTTTAACAGATGTCATGCTTCCCAGCGGTTTCAGATAATACAAAGACCTCTCACTGATTGTCGAATTCCGCAGGACCTGCATCTAGCGTCCATCTTGTAAGTGAGGATTGAATCCTGTAAGTACATCGTCTCGTGAGCTTATGTGGTTCTAACCATCAAATGAAAAAAATAGACATCTGGACTCACCAGCACATAGTTGAGACTCTGAGCGCGGACCATGTCTTCCTCCACTAGTAAGACGCCTGCGATTACGCCACGCCAGACGATGCGAGGCCATACTGACTGGGTAAACGGAGTTGCGCACTTGCCTGACGGACGACAAATCATTACATGTTCATTGGATGGCTCACTCCGACTATGGGACCTAAAGAGCGGCACACAGATAGGCGAGGACTGGCGGGACGAGAATGACGCAGTGTGGTGCATGGCATTGTCTCCGAATGGTGAGATAGTTGCAAGTGGATGCAATGACGGGAAAGTCATATTGTGGGACATTGAGACGAAGAAGGTTATTTCCAAATGGACGGGACACAGTCATGTTGTGCAGGCATTATGCTGGAGTGCAGATGGTGAGCGAGTAGCGAGTGGATCCTGGGATGGGACAGCAAGAGTCTGGGATGTCAAGAGGGGCAAAAATATCCTGACAATCAAAACCGGGCATAAATGGGTGCGTGCGGTGACATACTCACCTGACTCATCAAAACTTGCAACGGGTGGACGCGACGAAAACGCAGTAAAAATCTGGGATGCAAAGACGGGTGAGCTTCTCAACAC
Organism: Suillus brevipes Sb2; assembly: GCA_011800875.2. Taxonomy (NCBI): domain Eukaryota; kingdom Fungi; phylum Basidiomycota; class Agaricomycetes; order Boletales; family Suillaceae; genus Suillus; species Suillus brevipes. The sequence goes on along the minus strand of JRHT02000371.1, from coordinate 15,410 downwards.
ACTCAAACAGGTTTATGGAGTTCGGAGCTTGGCATGGACGTCGGACGGGAATAAGCTTATCTCCGGTTCACATAGCCTGATTAGGATATTCGACACTGCCACTTGGCAGCAGATCGCTGTCCTTGAAGGTTACCGTGGGTATGTTTACGGCATCTCCTTGTCTTTGAACAACCGCCTCCTTGCAAGTGCATCGGAGGACAAAACGGCGCGTCTATGGAATCTCGACACGAACCTCCAAGTCGGTCCACCCCTCCGGCACGAAAATAATTTGCGCTCCGCAACCCTTTCCCCAGATGGAAAGCTCCTAGCCACTGGTTGCGAAAATCACAACGCATACACGTGGGACGTTCACGCCATCCTCAAAGAAGCCGGCCTTGAGGACCTCCTCCCGCCTACTCCTAATGTAATTTTTATACTTCTTCATTACAAATTACCCTAATATTCCACTTGCAGGTCCCATCTCAAAAACCAATAATGAACGTACGTGACATATTCCTTAATTTTTTCAACCACCTCAAGGTTGTCGCTATAGAGTAATGCTACGCGACGTCCACCTATTCAAGCCCGTCGAATACCACAAGGCTTTTTCGATGGCGTGCAAAATGGTGCCCAGGTGAGTCGTCTGCATTTTGGACTGGTTCTTGTTGCCACCTCTGTGTTTTCAGTCTTCTACAGCACGTGGTACCCATTCTCGTCCTCGCAGTACCCAAGCGCCCCTTCTTGAACGCTTCGCGTCGCTCTTCCACCCCTCTCATGCCGATGGAGCAATCGAACTCCAGCAACGCCCAACGCGGTCCGTCTTTTCTCGCCGACCTCCCATCGTCGAAGTCCCTGCAGTACGGGACAAACAGGTATGTATTCCTCCCAGTCCGTTTCTAATTGCTGTTGTTCAGTAATTTTGTGTCAGTCGCTGTTTGTTGCCCGCCGGCCTGAATGTGACAAGGCGACACAAACACAGCAGCAGCAATCTCAATCGCATGGACAGGGATCATCTGCAACACCGCACGCTCCAGGCACTAATGCTGCTGCACCGGGTGCAAGACCTACCAATTCACGATTTGTACAATTGCTGGCTCATCTCGTGCTCTTTCTCTGCTGCACATCCGCTCAACGTGCCGGTGTCAATTTACAACCAACGCAGATTCAATTGCAAGGCCAAGCGCAGACCCATGCAACATCGTCGCAAACACAGCACCATCAAGATCAATCACAAGCCCCACCCCAGGCTCAGGCGTCATCGTCACAGGCTCAGCCTACCGCCCCCTCCACATCCGCGATACCTACTGCTCCTGATGCTCATACTACTGCGCCAGGTGCAGCAAGTGTGCAGCCACGCCCCCTGCCATGGCGGACTCGTTTCGTTCTTTTCCTCTGCTGTGCATCTCTCCCTCACGCAGACGGTCACTAACACTGCTTCGTCTGGACGCCTATCTCATCTTTTAATTTCATTGTTATCGTTTTGTTCGTGTTCAATGTATGTATTCAATTTCACAACTTCCTCAATCTCGATTTTGTTTCGAATGCTATGTCGTGATGCCTCGATTTTATTTTCAAGCAGCCGCTAGAAACACGATCTGGCTGCAAATCATGATGAGAGCAACGGTAGGCTCAAAAGCATCGGGACAGAGACGCTCACATCCCTCAGAAGGTCCATAGCTTTCCCCTCCCTGACTGGCTGTCAAATGCGGTAGATTATGAACGTTGCGACTTCCTTCTCGGTCGGTCCTACTTTATTATTTTCTGGGCAAGGCTGCTCGTTGCTGCGCGCGCGCTAATCCCGGGCATCATTTATTTGACTCATTTTGACGGTCCTCAGCTACATTTAACAGTGCTTGAAACTCTTCACATCTAGGAAATGTTTCTATTAGATCCACGGATGCAAACAGACAAAGATGAGTGATGCAACACAACACGTCAATTGCTAGGCGTAGACACGCGTTGATGCTCAGGATGTTTGTCAGTGCTCGTTGGACTGCAGCCGAAATCAACAACTCGAATGTCCGTATACTAGTTACCTGCACATTCATGCTATTTAACCTCGCTGTGGATCGCTTCTTAGTCCCACACCAAGTGGCACCCCGTATAGGACCCCGAAAAAACTTCCCACCAAGCATAGCGCCCAACGGCGCCAACGACGCCCAACGGCGTCAAAGCCAGACCCAACCTCAAAAACTTTACCTAGATATTAAGTCCCTTCGATACCTATCTCCTTAAAACTAAAAAACCAGAAAAAATGAACACCGGGAAAATACGAAGCATGAGTTTCAGCTCTAGAACACCAGCATCTAGGCAACCCTCGCCGACGATGCCGGGAGGCCCTTCTATAAAAAGAACAACTAGATTGACGAATGTAGCACTGACTCCAGCAGAAATAGAAGCGCAGCCCAGCACAGTGTTCGATGCTGCCAGCGCACACTCCTTCCTCAAGAAAAAGAGCCTTTGCCACGAGACAGAACCTTACACATAGTGCTGCCGTGGTCCGGTTCGGTCCGGTTCAGAGGGTCCTGGGCGAGAACCAAGAACCGAACCATGGGTCCGGTTCTACAAAATCGTCGAACCCAGAACTGGACCATCGAGAACCGTTCTTTGCGGTCCGGTTCGGTTTTTTTCTGGTCCGAACCTGAACCGAACTGTAAATTTTTTCAAGCGCAAGAAAAACATTGATATGGTACATAGATACAATATTGAGTGGCTAGTCCAACTACACACCAGCCGCATGCCCCTCTGCCTCTACTGCCGCTGAGATATGTCCATTCCGGTAAGCTGCCTTCATCAACTGTAGGGCGGAGAATGTGGATGGCGCAAGTGCATTGCGGCGGAGAGTGGATGTAATCCCCCCACTGGAGAAAGCGCGTTCAGATGGAACAGCGCTGCCTTGAATGGGCAGGTAATCACGCGCAACACGAGCGAGGGTTGGATACAGCAGGGAATGTAACTAATCAAGAATGTAAGCTGGGAACTGATAGGTAGGACCTAGTACTCACACCCCACCATGCCACAACATCATCCGTCGCCTCCAATGGTGAGGTGAGATATGAGGTGAGTTCTTGATGAGGGTCGTGCGCACGTTGATCTGCAGCTTGCCGCGCCATGATAGTGTTGCGCATCCACGATTGACCGTACCGAATTGTCGTTGTTGACGTGGCTGTTGGTTCTGGGACATGCGCTGGGCCTGCCAGTGGAGGCGCTTTGTAGTAGTAATCAAACTAAGTACCCTATATTAGAGACGGGCAGGATACTCAAGGTCAAATAGTACTTACCACAGCTTGAAGACGAGCCCTCCCGCTCGTGACCTTTGCCTCAGTCCATCGGCTCTCGACATATGCTAACTTATAGTTGGGGTCGAGAACTGTAGCAAAATTAGACATAGACTCGAGGAAAAGATAATAATACTTACCTAGACAGATAAAGTAAATGTCCGAGTCATTAGCCTTCTGGTAGTACTTCTCGACATTATTAAGACCCTTCTTGATGGCGGCCTTGATTGGCGCATATTCTGGATTTCCCGCCATAGTCTGCCATGTATTAGCGAGACACTCTAATGTCGGTATGGTCTGCCAGGCTGTTGGGCACGCGACCGAAGAAAAGGACTGTTGCGCAGTTGCAGGCTCCTAATAACAATCAGTAAATAAATAAACAAGACAGATAAAATAAATGACTACCTTGAGGACATCATGTACTAGCCGTATCATTTTCCAGTCAGCCCGATCAAGCTTGAAGTCGCTATACGACTTCTTGCGCAACTTTGGGACTTCGTGACTTTCATCAGCGAGAAGTGTGAAACGGTTGACAGCCTGAAAAAAAATAAAGATATTAGATACTAAAGAGGGGATTGCATGCCTCACTTACCAGGCGAAGAGACAAGAAGCACTCGAGGCACTTGAATAAGGATGCCCAGCGTGTTCTCACCCATGACAAAATCTCGCGAACAGGAACACCTTCTTCCTCACATGATTTCTTGAAGAACGCTCGAGCTTGCGGTGATTTGCGGATCTATGCTATGTAAATAAGGGCTCGAAGACAAAGAAAAAAGAGGACTTTACCTGGTCTATGAGAGCCAATGCTTTTCCAATGGCGTTACTAACATCATAGCCATCCTCGACAATAGCTTCGGGATCATGTTCTAATGCAGCGAGTTGGGCAGTCAATCCATCAATGTCAACGTCTGTACCAGAATCAATAGCACGACAGATCTTTTTCAGTATGGTTGCCTGAGGGGTAGGTGCGACTGCGTCGACGAAATGACGAGCGGCAAGATTCAGAATGTGTTCTTGACAGCGTATGCGATGGGGACCTGCGAGCCAGCGGCTACCATCCTCGTCTATGGCCCTCGCTAATTCTTTCATAGCGGTGTCGTTATTCGAGGCGTTATCAGACGTCATCCATCCAACCTATACCAGCAAAGTCAATGCATGGCTACACTCCAGACTAAACACACACCTTATCACGAATGCCATACCTGTCTATTGTCTCGACAAGAATGCGGCTGATATTCTGGCCGCTATGGTTACCTTCGATGCGGGTGAAATCAAGTTGCTCATTCTTAAGCTCCCACTGCAGTGGCTTGTCAGGAGGACTCCAAATGTAATGGCCCGTGACCGAAAAAAAAAGGCTCTCCGATAATCGAGGTCCACGAGTCGAATGTCATGGATATAGTACTATCAACATGCTAACAAAATGTTTCAGGACTGACCACAATATAAGCAGGCAAAAACTCACCGCCAGACGCTCCTTGATAGTCTTGACAACGGTCATTGCTCGAGACTTGATGGTATCTGTTAATTTGGTGCGATGCGGGATATCTTTTTCAGTCAGTGATGGACGCGCGTATTGCAGTAAACGTCGGAATGCTGGCTTATCGATTAACTGTATTGCCTAGCATGATGTAAATAAACTTTGAATGAATAAAATAATAAAACTTGACGTACCTCGTCTTCCGTCACAACCAGTTCCATAATATATTCGAGTAGTCCTTCCTTGGTAAACATGGGGGGTTTCGCAACGAGGTTGGCATCAAGAGTTGTTTGCGTCGCGGTAAGGTGCTCTTCTCCTGGCGGAATAGCACGAGGGTGCATAGTAATGCTTGCAGCATCACAGCGCTGCTTGTACACTTGAAAATGGGTCTTCTTGTGGCGAACAATGTGTGTGCGCAGTGTTGAAGTGCCTCCGCGAAAGGTGTGCTTTTGCGCTGGTTCACCAGCATCCCTTATGTGAAAGTTTTAAAGATATATTGAAAATGAGATGGACGACTTACTTGCACAGGGTACACACCCACCCATCAGGACCGCGAGTGAATATAGTCCTGACATCTGCTGTACGTTCATTTTTTGAAAGCTAAATATACAGGTGTTAGTGAAGGAAGGAAGACAATCAACATGAAAGATACATACCGTCTGAGTGACAACTCCATTCTCGGACTTGGCGTCATCAGTATCACCTAAGTCTTCGACATCAGGTTGAGGGACCAGCTCATCAGCGGATGATTCTCCTGGATCGACGTCCTCGTCTTTGTCTTCATCTTCAGAGTCGAGAGGCGATAAAAATCGCATAGCGACTTTCTTCGGTGCCGGATGGTCTGTAGCGCTTGACAATGCGCGTTTCCTCGTGCCCGAAGACAGCCCACAGGCGTTGTCAGCATCACGCATACGAGCTGAGGACTTTAAGGGACGGCTAGACCGCCGAGAACCGGCTGCGACTGTTGCTGGGGTATGTCCAGCCTTGAGTAGAACGGAGTAGGCATCTCTTGTAGATGCAGTTGATGTCGATGGCTGGGTGGAAGGTGGGACTTTGGGAAGCGGTACATCGTCGTCAGGGTCATTGAAGAAAGTGATATTGGAGGCGTCCTTGAGGGAGCCATCAGCGTTAAGCGCACAGGCGTCTTGAGACATTGTCAGAGATAACTCACAATTTTGTCGTCAGTACCTCGTTTTGTACATGGAGCAGGGAGCCAACACCCACGCGCCCCAGAACAAAGACTTGAGAGCCGGTGGAGGATCATGACTGTCTAGGAAGTGTGCAGACTTGAATTAACATATATCTGTGACATAGTCAATCATATGTCAGTAGGCAAGAATATTGATAATTTGATTAGTTAGTGCTTACCTTCAAAAATGCTAAAGATTGCCTGATTAACCTAGAGCGCAAATCCCGAAGACGACAGTCTGACGTTGAGGCCAATGTTGTCGAAGTCGAAGTCGAAGTTGACAACGGTTCGGAACGGTTCGGGGATATGTAGAACCGAGAACCGCCTTCCGGTCCGGTTCTGGCTGATGCGAGAACCGTGGTTCTGGACCGGACCGCGGCAGCACTACTTACACACTAAATCACATAATCTCGGTCCTTTTACAGATCACGCAAATCTCCGGATCCACGCCTCTGCCAGTCACCACTGCCATCAGATCCGTCGTTTTCCTGCTCAAACAACACGTAGTAGACGAAATCTCAGACGCGGCAGCCTGCCAAATCTCAACGACAGTAGCCCAGCAAGTCACGGACTCCGTCGCGACAAAACTGGTGGACCACGTTATAGCCGCAATCGCCCCGCAAATAGCCAGAATACTATCAGCATCCGAATCCCTTGAAAACACTGTACATACAATCGAACAACAAAAAACATCCCCGCAACGTCCCAACCTCGAAGTAGACCATTCCAATCAGCTAACAGTACTAACCCCTCAAATCGTAGAGCACATAATGACAGCCATCAATCCCCAGATCGACCAGCTCACAACAACGTCCAACTCACTCACCTCCTCGCTAGAGAACGCATCGAAGATCCATCAAATGATAGGAGAAAGTATAGACTTAGACCGAGACATCACAGCAGCAGCAACCCGAATCACTAACGCCACAGACACAATTTACAGCGCTATAGAAGACTGCCATAACGCAATTGATCGCCTCTCCCCGTCTCTAGAAACGACACAAGACCAGATCCGCCTCCTCTCAATGCAACTCATGGACCAAGAAGATCATCAACTCTTTCCCCCCACCCCTGCACCTATGGACCCAACGCCGACGACTTACAGCAACATCGCAACAACACTGCTATCAAGTACAAACTGCTCGCACACACACAGGCCCCCCCAGGACACTCAAACCTTCGCTGCCCTACCATACCCACCCCAAGACCGACCCATGAACACGCAGAATAAAATACCACCAGTCGACGAAGCGCTAGCCAGATCAGCCATCAGAGCAAGACAGATCCTATTAGACCCCATAGCCGGCAACTCAACACTCCCGCCCGAAATCAGCCACCACGACGCCCTGGACAAACTCCGCACCGCCATCAAAGCAGCCCTAACTCCGAATGACTGTAACGACAACATCAAGGCCCTTCTACAACTTCGTAACGGAGGAATCATCATCGAACTTGACAGCGAAGAAACAATGGCAAGACTACGAGACAATGCCACCCGGAAGAAGTTCCTTCATGCCCTCAATTACTCAGTCACCTTCAAAGACAGGACTTACACACTTGTAGCGCAATACGTCCCAACTAACCTGCTCGTCGAACGTCCCGGACTCCTTCGCTTAGTTGAAGGCAAGAACCACCTAGCCGACAACTCACTAGCCACCATGCGGTGGATCAAACCCCCAAACAAGCGTCCACCTGGGCAAATGATGGCATTCGCACTACTACAGGTAAACAACCCCGAAACAGCTAACCAATTAATCAAGGACGGCCTCTACATCGACCATCACCTAATCCGAGTCAAGAAGGATCGAAAGGAGCCCATTCGATGCGCCAAGTGCCAACGTTTCGGTCACATAGCGCGCAATTGCAATATCAGCAGGGTGTATGTGGAACATGCGCCGATAACCACCGAACTTCCAACTGCAACACATACAAGACTGTAAGATGCGTCAGCTGTCGCATCGACACCCACGCCAGTTGGAGCAGGCAATGCCCGGAATTCGATCGCAAATGCACAGAACTCAATGCTAAGTACCCTGAAAATTCCCTACCATACTTCCCCACCTGTGAAGTCTGGACTCACGCACTAACTCCCCCCAAAGCAAAGCCATACGAAAAACCGATTGCGGCCCCGCCCCCAAACGGCGAGAAGCCACCACCCCGCCTACGACAGACCACCCTCACCTCCACTGTCTCCAAACCAGGACCTCAGCCCTCAAAACCGACAGCAACAAAACACAATCAAGACAAGAGAACAGCACCAACGACCTCCTCACCGCCTACCAACAGATACTCTCAACTCCCCATAGAAGATGACAATAACGACAACGACAGTAACGACAACGGCGACAACCAGACTCCTCCGACCAACGAAACACTGGCGCCCACGTCTCCACTCCCATCTTCCAGCATTGCATCCAACTCGCCTTCGATCTCAGCAACCTCGGCAACCTCAACCCCAGGATCCTCGCCCCTATGGTTCCCACCGTCATCATCACCAACTCCCCCATTGACCGGCACCCCCACGACCCCAACCATAGCCTATGTCTGAACAACCAGAAGACCCACCCGTCCGACTACGAATCTGGCAACAAAACCTCAACAACTCCCGAGTGGCTCAAGAATCTATCCTCAACGGCCCGACAGCAAGAAAGTGGGACATCCTGGCCTTCCAAGAAGCTTGCGAAGACCGCCTTCGCAACACGAAATCCAATCGACAGTGGCACACACTCTATCCGACACAGCACTACACTCATCCCGAGCAAAAAACGCGGGCAGTCATGTTAATCAGCACTTCACTCAACACCAACGACTGGCAGCAACTCTCCTTTCCCTCTTCTGACGTCGTAGTCGTTCAACTCACAGGACCCTTCGGCAAATGTACAATCTTCAATATCTATAACGACGGCAAACGACAGAACACCATCCGGACCCTAGACAACTACCTCACCGCCAACATAGCAAAAATTCGACCATCAGCCAACGACCACATGATCTGGCTTGGAGACTTCAACTGTCACCACCCGTTATGGGAGGAGGAGAGAAACGAGCACCTAATCGACTATCATGCCTCTCAACCGCTCATCGACCTCATAGCCGACTTCGGGATGAACCAACCTCTACCCAAGGGACAACCCACCCTTCAAGCATCAAGTACCGGCAATTGGACAAGACCGGACAACGTTCTTTGCACAGACCACACCATGGAAACCTTCATTACATGCAATACTAACCCAGCATTACGCGGCCCGAAAACTGACCACGTCCCCATTCACAGCATTCTCGAACTAACTGTACCCAGAGTCACACAAGACCACGCTCGGAACTTCCGCGAAACTGACTGGGAACTATTTAACGAGACCCTAGCTAAACGCCTAGACACGCGACCAGCTCCCGCACCCCTTCTTACTAACCCTGATTTTCAGACCGCCGCACACAACCTCGCTTTAACTCTCGACGAAGTCATCTTGGAAGTAGTTCCCCTATCTAAACCAAGTCCCCACTCTAAACGGTGGTGGACCCGCGAACTCACTCTCCTCCGCCGCCAGGTCAATAAAGCCACCCATACCGCCTTCAAGATGCGAGCACTCCCTCTACACCCATGCCACGCCGAATTCAAACGCATCTGAAACCATTACGCTGACGAAATTCTCAAATCCAAGAAACAACATTGGGTCGACTGGCTCGAAGAGATATCGGGAAACGATATATGGACCGCCAACAAGTATATTTCCTCTGATCCTACTGACGGAAGCAAGACCCGAATCCCTACCCTCTCCATCCGTCAAGCTAATGGCGATACAATCGAAGCCACCAGTAACGCCAAGAAAAGCATCGCACTAGCTAAGTCCTTCTTCCCGCTATGTCCTAACGTTTCCTCCGTCCCAGCAGACTACGAATACCCCGAACCCGTTGCCGCCATGGTACCAATAACCTCGGATGAAATCACCCGCAATATCAAGAAATTAAGCCCCTACAAAGCCCCCGGCCCTGACGGGATCTGTAATATAGTATTTAAGCAGTGCGCAACCCTGCTAGTTCCCTTCCTTCTCCCGCTCTTCAATGCCATGATTAACCTTAGTACTTACTACCAGCCATGGTGTCAGTTCACGACAGTTGTCCTACGAAAGCCAGGAAAACCGGACTACTCAATAACCAAGGCGTATCGTCCCATCGCCCTTCTTAATACCACGTGCAAGTTACTAACCGCAGTCATCGCAGATCAAATGACGTTCTACCTGGAAAGGCATCAACTCCTACCAGCAACTCACTTCGGCGGACGACCTGGCCGCTCGATCACAGACTCCCTCCACCTCCTGGAGGAAACAATCAAGAACGCCTGGCGAACCAAGAAAGTGGCATCTGTCCTATTCCTCGACATAGAAGGCGCATTCCCGAACGCAGTGACAGACCGACTGCTTCATAACATGAAAACACGACGCCTACCCAAGGCAATGATTGACTTCACGCAACAGGTACTCACCGGACGACAAACCCGACTGCAATTCGACAACTTCAAATCTGACTGGTTCCCTGTAACGAACGGTATAGGTCAAGGCGACCCTCTTTCAATGATCCTATATATTATATACAACACTGACTTAGTAGATGTGGCCAAACACCGAGGCAAGCAAGAATCCACCCTCGCCTTCGTCGACGACACAGCTTTCATAGCCATCGGCGCATCATTCCATGAAACCCATCGTACACTGAAAGTATGCTTGAACGAGACGGGGGAGGCTACGACTGGTCAAGGATACATAACTCTAAGTTTGAAACGAGCAAATTCGCGCTAATTGATTTTTCCATGAACAGAACGAAGACACGACCGCCTATGATGATCAGAGGAAGTACGATTCATCCATCCGCCACTCACAAGTTCCTAGGAGTAATATTAGATCAAGAACTGCGCTGGAAGCCACACATCGCCTACACCATCGCCAAAGGAACCGCTTATGCACTGCAACTACGTCGACTATCATCTACTGCAGCAGGCATGCCCATGAAATTAACACGTCAACTCTACCAAGCCGTAGTGATTCCGAAGATGTTATATGCAGCAGACGTCTGGTTTACACCAGTCTACCATACCGGATCAGATACAAGCCAACGCGGATCACTTGGAGTAGCGGGCAAGATGACAACAGTGCAAAGGATTGCCGCAATCGCAATAACAGGAGCCATGAGAACTACGGCAACAGATATCCTCGAAGTACACGCTAATCTCCTCCCTATAGCCCTCCTCCTTCAAAACACCTGCCATCGCGCAATCATTCGTCTCGCCGCTCACCCTCCAACTCATCCTCTACACGCACACGTTCGACGAACAGCCAAATGCTATGTCCAACGACATCGCACGTCCCTCCATCGACTAACCCGTTCATTCAACATCGACCCCGAAGAGATAGAAACACTCACCGGCGCCATCCAACACCCATCATACCGCAACCCCTACTCCATACACATCGCCAAATCCAAGAAAGAATCCATCAGCGAGCAGGCCCAACTCAACGACGACATCCAGATCTTCAGCGACGGATCCGGTCACAACGGAGGTATAGGCGCAGCAGCAGTGTTAATTCGGGCAGGACGCGAGCCTCGCGTCCTTAGATTTAATCTAGGAACGGACGAAGACCATACGGTATACGAAGCAGAAGCAGTTGGACTAACCTTGGCAGCGCACTTATTATCCACAGAACACCACCTAACATTCCCAGCTTCTATCTTAGCGGACAACCAGGCAGTCCTTAAGTTCGGTGAGAGCACGATACCGAAGGCAGGACATTATCTAGTTGAACACTTCAGACGCATAATGAAGAAGCTCAAGAGAAACAACCGGGGACGAGGATACTCAGTAACAGTTAGATGGATAGCAGGGCATAGCGAAGTGATGGGGAACGAGATGGCAGACAGGGAAGCGAAGGAAGCGGCAGAAAGTTGGAGGAACAACAGCGCAGCCGATGAACTACCGCAATACCTTTCCACCGGACATCTCCCCAGCAGTCTCTCCGCCATCAAACAAGCCCTCAAGAAAGACACCAAGCAGAGATGGGAACGCATATGGAGCAAATCGCCTCGTTACGACCGCATGCAAACACTCGACCCCAATATCCTCTCGAGATCATTTATCAAACTAGTCGCCGACCTTCCTAAACGACTCATAGGTTTATTCATGTACTTCCGCACCAGACACATCGCTCTAAACCAACATCTCCATCGCATCAACCGAAGTGACACTCCCCACTGCCCCATATGCCAGAACACTGAGGAGACCATCCATCACTTCCTCTTCGACTGCCCTCAGTATGACCACGAACGATTCATCCTTCATCAGAAGATCGGCCGTAAATCAACATCCCTCCCCTTCCTACTCACGGACCCAGCAGCCACAGAACATTTCCTCAGATATGTAAATAGCACAGGACGCTTAAAGCCCACTTTCGGTGACGTGACTCTCCCTCCCAACAAAGACCACTGATGACGAGTAAACACGCAGAATGACCTAACTCACAAAACGAACCACTCATGCCCCGCAACGACTCCAACGACCCACCAATGAACACCTATATTTAAACACACCCAACATGAAGACGCAGGCCCAGAGAAAGGAAGGCCAAGAGAGGATCAGACGAGAGACGAGAATGGGAGCCTCACCAATCCACGTCACTAACGCACCTCTCCCATAGCTTCATGTACCGATTGTCCTAAGGGACAATCACGTACGCGCTTCAGTATACCACACCACGCACCAGTTACTTACACTTACGACAAGAAGAGAGAAGTCAAACTTGTCTTCGATGAATAGCGCATCTAAAACGGCCGGCGGGAACGGCGGACTGACGGAGGACATCCTCACGTCAGGGCATTTGCGTATTCAGAGATGTAGATAGGGCACTGGGGGCCCTTTAGACTAGTTAGTATTGTCCAACATAGGGTATTCTACCCTAAATGGACAAAAATTGGAATCAAAAAAAAAAAAAAAAACCTCGCTGTGTCTTATGGTGCTTGGCTCAGAATGTTGCCATCAGAATTTCATGATCGAAAATACTGGATTTAGAGGTCGCAGAGAAGGATTTCCAGAATATCAGGGACTCGGCAGACTGCGGGACCGTCCGGCTGTGTCCGTCTGTGTCCGTCCGGGTCCACCAAGGCTTAGCACAATGTTCGATTATTATCTAGATTCTACATAGCTCAGTGTAGTGATCGAGAACATGACGACCTTTGATTGTCTGGTGCAACATCTTGAACAAGACCGAGGCACGATCAGCAACACCTCACTCACATCCCTTTTCCTTTTCATCACTCTTGCAACTCTACTCAAAAACGACATTATCCTCGTGGAGCCTTCGTTGAGTCCAATGACTGACCCACCGCATGTTCTATCACCCGCGATCACGGCATTCCTCAGCGTAGGCTGTTCGATAACTCCAGCCGAAGTCAGCAGTGCATGGTCCCTCCTCAAGGATGTCATCTGGAGTGGAGGGATCACCATTGGTGTGGGGTCGCTATGGGAGACACATGGCACTCGACGGGGTGTAGGTAAGTACATTCAATTGTATCGTCACATCAGCTTCGTGATCTAATGACCGTCTCAGCTGAATATCTACTTTACCCTCCTAGCCACTCATGCCTCCATCCCAACTGTCAACGTCGCGCAAAGGGCATGACTCTCAAGAAGGCTGCTCAAACTCACACAGTGTTGTTCACGCTGACAAAAGGCCCATGCGTCGCGAAATATGTGCATCTCTATTGTCAATGTAAGTACTCTTGCTTCAAGTCAATTGTTCTTGTCGCTGACGAGTTCAACTAGCCTGTGGAATCGATTACCACCATAACTACAGCATTTTCAAAGGACAGCGCACCTATTATGAGCACCAACCAGATAACATTCAGGTTGCGGATCATGTGTTCATCGAGAAGAGCGTGATTGAGCTCTTTCGCTCTGCAATGGATTTCTCGTGGTATGTGCACTATGCTCTTGATCTCTCACATCTGATCTATTGCACGTAGGACCTCAGCTACCAACTGCGCAAAATTATACAACCTTTGCCTCTCGCATGGCAAGCAGACACCCGCGCACTACAAAGTCAAGTTCGAGCTCTCCGTCGAGCATGTTTGGGACGGCTACGTAATAGCTTCACTGCTGGAGGACTGTGAGCGTCGTATGAGCACCCTCGTTGCTCCCCACACTGGTGAACAACGGGACCGATTCACAGAGGCCATGATCGCAAGGAACCGTCGTATTCAGCTTTATGGCTACGAGCAGGTCCGTCGCCACTACTGCCACAGATGCACACGAATGTATGAAGATGAGCGAGGCGTCGGTGAGTGACAAAGGCTCGTGGCTACACAGGACTAACTATATACACAGTCACACATAAAGTATCTGTCGTTGTCGTTGACGGTGTCACTGTTGGGCACCCGTGCTGTGCAGTGTATAATTGCCATGCCCCGCTATCTAACAACCACCATCGCTTTTGTCCTACGCACTCTGGTCAAAATAACCAGTGCGCGATTATCAGCTGCAACCTGCCTGTTGTACATGGCCGACTGACGTGCGCAACGCTGGAACATCGTCAAGTTGAGGACACTCACGAGCTCCGTGGTCAATCCAGATTTCAGCTCCAGGAACGCCTCACTCGTGCCAGAGCCACCATTGCCACCAACACACCCCTCGCTGAAGACCCACCGGATGAAGAGGAGTACGAGTTCGATGAGAACACCAGGCGAGTGCTTCCTGCTACAGCACAGAGCACAAGGAAGAAGTTCAAGGCAGTCTTTGGCCGTCGGCGCACACACAATGTGCAGTTAATCGTTGCTCCATGTGGCATGATTATTGCCCGAAGGACCTTCTTCGGAGCAGAGGGAGTTGCTAGCGTCAAGGTAAGTATTATTGTCACTCGTCGTCGTCCATTTCCTCAACTTGGCATTGTCTACAGCAATTCATTAAAGAGGTCTATGCGGGCGAGGACTCTATCAAGCCTAACCATATATTTTTCGACAACAACTGCACTCTCGCCAAACTTGCCAAGGGCGACCCTTTCTTTGACAACATTGGCTTGTCTGTCGACGTTTTTCATTTTAAATGCAAGCACTCGCAGACCGACAAATTCTGTCAGGAGAATTGCAACCCAGAAGCATTCCCTGAGCTCCATAACGATGATGGGAAGGGTTGGCGGTTCAATTCCTCTGTGGCAGAACAAACGAACAATTGGTTTGGCAAGTATCACCCCATCGCTCGCGAAATGCTAGCTCACAAATTCAACTTCTTTTGTGATGAGTTGATCTTACGGAGGAATCATCGGACGGAGCAGAAGCTGGGCAAGGATGGACACGAACCACGCACATGGCCATATCAACAGGTGTGCAAGTAGCACGTAGGATACAATGATGTATAAGGTAGGCATAATATATAAAGTCTTGGAGGTGTTCAAGAGCGAGTGGTGTAGAAGGTGTAGGCATAATATATATAGTCTTGGAGGTGTTCAAG
>JRHT02000037.1:233061-275288 GCA_011800875.2 Suillus brevipes Sb2 | reverse complement strand
ACTCTGCGCTTTCCCCCTCCTCAGCCTATCAGGAGGATGAAGGAATTGGATGACGAACTCACCCATGTACAGCGCGCTTGGGAAGACGAGATTGTGCGAAGAGAGGAAAAAGGCCCTGTTAAAAATGATAGTAAGGCCCCCTCTGGAACCCCCACGCCTGCAAGTGAAGCAACGGCTACTATGTCCAGAATCGAACCAGACGTGGACGATGTGAAAGCCCAAATTGAAGCACTCCCACTCCCTGATCTTCCGAAAACGCCAACTTCCGGTTTGTCTGAGCTCGGCGAGGAACCTACTGGTTACTTCGAGCCTCAGACAAGTACATTGCATGTCCTTGGGGGGTCAACGTTCTTCCATTCTCCCCGCCTTATTGATCCTGGTGAGAAAGAGCATACGATTCCTCTCAAGACCGCTGCGGACATTGCGTTGGAGAGCCAGTACGGTATGGTGAAGTATCGCCATGAAGAGCAACGACGTATATGGGAATGGTACCTCCGCAAGAACGCTGACGATTTCGTGATTGACCAATACCAATGCATCAGCCTTTGGGAATACACCATCCCGATCGAAGAATTTGGTCTTCATCGCGCCTGTTTTGCTCCTGGATTGAAGTATATCAAGTTCTATGGCGAGAACGACTACACGCTTGGCCAGTTCATTGAAAAGAGCGTTAATGAGACCCTAGTACAGTTCCTTGACCCGAAAGCAATCTGCACTGGGAAAGGGTGTAACCAACCACTTGCGAGGCATTGCACGGTCTTCGTGCACAACGAAACTAAACTTGCAGTTGCTGTTGAGCAGTGGGATGGACAGATCAAGGCCAAGGGTCCGCATCTCTATCCGTCTCCCGAAACCATCACGACTTGGAGCGCTTGTCGGGTGTGTGGCTCGGCGACACCATTTATTCCCATCTCCGAAGAGATGCAACGGTACTCCTTTGCGAAGTTCTTGGAATTGCACTTCTACCCTGCGGACGTTCAGCTTGTCCAGGGTGCCGGCTGCCAACATAACATCTACCAGCACCATATTCGGTACTTTGCGACGAAAGGAATGACGGTGCGGTTCCAGGCAGATCCTATCATCCTCCATGAGGTTGTCTACCCTGCTATGCGGATTCGTATCCGTCCGGAGTCACAGCTGGAGCTCAAGAATGCGGATTACGAACGGCTACACCGTCGGAATACCACCTGGTACACTGCTCTTGTAGATGATCTCAAGCTCATCAGCATTGATGCAGCGACTGGCGATGAAGAGCAGGACGCAAAACTCCTCGCCGATATCAACAACTTGATTACGCGTGCTGAAGATGAGAGAGAGGAGATTGCTCAGTTGATCAACAAGATTTACAAAGAGTCAGCTCCGACTGACACGCTCGCCTTGAATCAAGTTCGATCCTTCCGACAGGACAAGATCGTAGCATGGCAGCAGGACTTTGACAAACTCCCGAAGCCGAGGGGCATTCAGACTTTGGATAGGAATACGCGGAGGGTATCTGCTGCCCTTGGATCTGTGAGGGCGATGTGGCCGAAGAAATCTGATCCTGCGAGTCCTGGTGAATCTCATCAGCCGTTTTCCAGCGTTTCGGAGGCGGAAGAGGGAGCGTTGACTCGTAGGCGGGTTACTGGAGGATCCTTCGTTTCGTCTGCGTCAGAGGCTTCGGAACCTGAGCTTGAATCTGTTGCAGAGAAGACAGCGCCGGTTTCTTCTGATATCGAAGCACCTCGTCCCCCAGTGTTTAACCAACGCGAAATCCTGTTATCTGTTCAAGGAACCAATATCTGGTCTGGCCAACAGCCACAGCAGTACAACTCTCAGGCAATTGCATGGGGTGGGCTCAGTCACGAGCTCTTTTCCGCAGGCCAAAGATATCAATGGGTTCCCTGGGCGTACCTAGTTGGACTTTTCGTACCTGTTCCGTTCTGGGTCCTCCACAAGTTCTGGCCCAGGCTTCGTGCAGATTATCTTTACACCCCAATCATCGCGTACGTTCAGCGTTTCTTGAATTATTGACAGCTCGCTGACATATTTCACAGCTACTACATCGGATGGCTTTGTGTCGGGATCAATTCATTTATTCACTCTGCTGTCGCATTAGAACGGTGTCCAGTGGATCAGCACCCAGGCCCAAAGCGCTTCTGCGTGAACATTCCGTAGTGGTCCAATGCGTCAGATGTCAGTCATCTCAGTGTCGGATTCTGAGGTGTGTGCTCTATCTCTCTCCTTGCGATTGATCTTAAACGTGTTGCGTAGCACCGTTCAATGGCATACTTGGATACAAGCTTGTAAGCCTGCACACCTGTGATTCAGACAAGCACCGGTATCGCACACTTCTAGCGATCAATTGCGTCTGCGTACGCCTACATACCCCTGCGCACATTCTCAATCATTTCAGCCTGCGGAGTAGCTGGTCTACTCGACAACGACATCTTCCGCACATGACCACACACCCTCCTGCCCCGTTCGCTTGCCTTGTTCTTGCTTCGGGCTCCCTCATCATTGTTGGCACCTTGCAGGTGTGAACTTCTAACCCTAACCCTAAGGTGCTTAACGGCTTTGTGTGCAAGCACTACAAGCTCCTTTGCACACCAATCGAACGGCGCCACACCCGCTGTATCCGCATCAAATGGGATCACACTTAGCGCCTCGCTGTCTCCTGCTTCGCACCCTCGTAGTTCGTCTCATGGGTCCTCCGAGGTCATACAGAATTCGTCAACTTGTATATGTGATTGCAAACAAACAGGAACGGTATGCCCACAGCGTTTGCTCTTGCGTCCGCCCACTCACATCTCGCAGTCGTCCCAGAGCCATATATCACAACCCTCCAGCTAGTAGCAGCACTTTTATCTTTTGAGCTGCTACAGGTCATGAATGAGCCAAAGCCTTCAAGGAGGCCAAGGGACCGTGATCTCGCTCAGCCAACCGATTTTGCAGAGCGCACGGTTGCCTTCCAGAGAAGAAATGCCGTGTATGTTTTATTTCTTTCTCGTATGTAACACTTTGACTGAATTTTATTTTGTTTATCAAGTCATCCCCGCGAACATCCTGAGCGAACGCCTTCATCTCGTCTGCAACTTTCAAATCCTAATCCGCCACTCTCCCACAGCAACATCTCCACGTAAGACTCTTCTTGCACATCATGTTGTTATATCCCGCGCAGAGGCAAATTTATCACGGCGCCTCAAGATATCTACACCCCCCCCCCCAACACCACCACCGTCACATAAAGCAGACCCAGCAGGGCAAACCCAACACGGATCCCATTCGAGCCTGAATCAATTTCCGATGCAACAAGTAGTTCATCCCCACCCCGCAACACCCCCACTTCCCATCAGAGAGGCCCTCCAGCAAGTCGTCAACTAATCGATCACAGGAAGGATGATCCTGTACGATTTGCAGGTCTCGCCCGTCCATCGTCAACTGGTGCCCGCTCTCCACCCACACCTAAATCATCAGGAGACTATGTCTCCGCGTCTTCGACTTCCTCATACGCTCATTTGTTGACGTCGAGCTTCACCCTTTCTTCTGGGACGACAGATAATTCATCTGCATCGTCCACATTATTCGTCCCGCGATTCCTATAATCTATTCCCAGAGCCAAGGTATGTTGATCCTGTATCACTGCACAATGACAATATCTCACAGACTTTCAAGCAGCCATCTAGTGCTAGGATCTCACCCGTCTCTCTAACCAGGCGCGGGAACGGCGGACTTAGGCTTCACACCAGGGCATTCGCGGGTCCAGCTGCCTGGCGTCGCATCGCGTGGTGGCGGTGCTGCTTGCGCATGACCAACTAACTTTATATTTTTTGATGCCCGTGTCACATTGGGGATGTTACTAAAGCCCAAGGAGCTCGCAAACTTTGTTTTATGGAACATTGAATATAAGATTCACATTTCCGCCGCAAGAGCCCGGGTAAACACATTTCGCCATGTCCGATACCAGCACTGACGCCAACTCGCACTCATCTAGCTTTAACGACGGGGCTGAAGCTATCCTCATAGCTGCTGGACTTGTGACATCTCCCTTTTCAAGTCCACGTGGAAGCTGTACACCCGAAACACCGCATAGCCAGCATAGCCATGATTACTATCCATGCCTCGGTGGCCAAGCGCACGGCCAAGGCCTCCCCTCATACAATTGCGGGTGCTACCGTCGCACGAACCGTCGCACGGGAGTTGTACCTGCGTTCGCACTCGCCAATGCTCTCGCAGATGTATCCGAACGCCAAGGACTTCAACGAGTACAGTGGCCACCTCAAATCATGCACTCGATTCTAACGGTTTTGTTCCAGGATGTCGATAGTTTGAGCACACAAGATGGAGGCCATAGTAGCGACTCAAAATTTAGGCCCCTGAAGCGCAAGAGATCAATGACGGCCTCTGAGTCTGTCTCTGTGGGAGGAACAGTGAGTTGGACTGATCTTGTTTTTCACGTCAGTGGTTAATGGCCATAGACACCACGCTGCTTTGGGCGAAATTTGACCAATGTTTCACGTGCCCAATCAGTACCAGCACTTGAAGCACCAAAGCGCAGGAAGCTGGGAAAGCCGTTCGAATTCGATGGAAGCACAACTCGTGAGACCTCGACGCTTAATGCTGTGAAATGCCTCGAAGCCGCCATTGACAGGCAGACAGAAGTGCTTTCCAAGATCTATCGCGTTCTGGAGGGCAGTGCCAAATAAAGTTTCCATTTACGATACCTTCTGTTGTAACCCTAAGTACTATAATGATGTATATTCAGGCTCGAAGGAAAGATTTGACGCAATACTATGTTCCGAAATACTCAAGTTCCGACAGGCATAAACTTTCTCCAAGTCTTGCCAAATCATCGGCAGGATCATATATCACTTTATGCTCACCGGTGCTACCTGTAAGGAGTTACAAAATTTTGCAATGCCGGTGCTTACAATTGAAATCAGCCCTGGACAGCGGCTTTACCAAAGTCCGTATTTCCAAGATCCACTTCCATTCTACAGCAGTAGCTCAGGTGCGCAACTGACTGTAAAACGGATCACCTACTTTTAGTAAAGATCAGGTTTCAGAATTTCAGGTTCGAGTCTGCATGTCCTGACAGAGAAGCTCAAGACACCGTCGGTGGTGCTTCATAACGTCAGAACTGCGCGCACATTGAATGACTCTACCTGAGGCTCATTCGAGATCCGAGTCTAGGTTTCTGCATCATCGTCCGAGTGTGGTACTCATGCCAGTGCCATTGCCCCTCGAACTCGAGAAAGAAATTATCACTCTCGCCATTGATTGCATACAACAAGCTCACTCACTTCTGTTTGTTTCACAGCGGGTACATCATTGGTGAGCAATTCCGAAGCACTGAATGCTGAGTTACTGAGTACTGCTGTCGCAGGACCGAAGGGCTACTTTATCGAAAAATAGTTCTGCCAAACGAAACCATTGCTATCTCTTTTCTTTCGTCACTTCGTATTCGGTCCCAGCGCTGCAGTGATTTCGCTCGAGGGGCTGTGCAATCACTGTGCATTGAGGGCAACGTACTTCTGGGTACGGCCGCAGATATCCTTTCCCTGTGCAGTGGTACCACCAATCTTGCATTATGGATTGCACCATCAGACTTCGACGGAACAACAAATCCTCTGCTGCGGCCCTTAAATGACCTCCCCCTAACATCATTATCGCTTAGTATATCCTTGATCGTCCGTCACACCCAATTTGTCTCTCTTTCCGCTTTCAAGGCCTTCAGTACAGTCACGCGTCTTGAAATTCTCAATGCTTGGGTGTTATGGAACTCCACAATTGGTCTGGAGTATCTTCATGGACTGACACACTTGTGCTTACATATCCATACGCGGAGGACGAAGCCAGAATTAGTGGTGTCCCTTCTCGCTTCGTCACACCTCCAAGTAATTGTGTTTCGCATCTCCGAAGATATCGACGCAGTCCAATCATTTCTGGAGTCCAACTCCCTCAGTGACTCTCGCATCGTGCTGGCATCTCAAGTTCCCACCGCCTGGGGTGAATTTGGAGGTGACGACATGTCTCTCTGGAAGGGTGCTGATCAAGTAGTAGATTGGAGACGCACTAGTGCACAAGGTATGTCTTTCTATACTATAAACACACTATGAGTCGCTAACACGTTCAGCAGGAGGGTCTGCACCAAGACAAGATGGACTCCTATATTGATCCCCGAACTCTCTGGCGGACTCGAGTTCTCCGACTCCACGACTCTCAGACTTTCTGAGCAAGTTCGTCTTTCATCACTTTTAATTTTGGATAGGATGTAGTGAATTTTTCGGACAGCAGGGATTGAGGGAAGATAAAGAATAAGAGTCAGATATTTAGCACTAGGGATGAGGGAGATATAAAAGACAAACTCAAATCGTCCTGGTCCAGGAATAACCCCATAGAAGTAAGCTCCCGGCAGCGAGAATCATCTTAAGGTAGCAAAGGTTGCTCGTGATCAAATTAGCAAAATTCAGCAACTGGGTCTTCAGAGGCGCATTGGCCGTCGTCGTGTTGCGTGCATGGGATGCAGTAAGGGGACGTATGAGCTCGGAAGCAGTCGTCGTGTTGCGTGCATGGGATGCAGTAAGGGGACGTACGAGCTCGGAAGCAGCGCAATAGGTGAGCGATGCTGCAAGCCCTGTGATCACAAGTTGGCAAAAGGCGAACGAAAGGACAGCAAAGGTAGACGTACTGCTATAGTGAAATAACCGATCAAGTCTGGACAAAGGACTTTGGAGGAATGGAGGTTGCGCGTGAACCATGCAGCGCTGCCACCGCATTCACGGAAGACAAAACCAGGGGTACAGAACTCTATTTCGCGAGTTGGGTTTCTTTACTGATGCTCTTCTGGCCTGCTCTTGTGCAAAGAGAACTCTGAAGTCAGAAATTCAGACCGAAACAGTGTCCGCCAACAGAAAATGCAGATAGACCTAGACTGTGTGTCAAATCATGAGTCAAATGTATGGGGGGCGTTGGCTGGTGAGTGTGTCCGGAAAATGCCGGGCCTCGCCGAAGACGCTCAACTACGACTTTTCGTCACTGGCAGAAGTTAGCCAGATATCCCAGAAGCATTTTATGATCTCCCCACCGTGTCGCTGAAGGACAGCGCGGAACAAATGAAAGCAGCTATACACGTGCACATTACCGAGCAACTGAAGAATCAGAAGCGTTTGTCACGCCTACCCAGCGCACTGAAGAAGACAATTTTGGAGAGATTGTTAGAAAAGGCCTAGGGCATGCAAGTAACACAATTTCAGCTCACTCTGCAATTCATGATCGTATGATCGTATGCAGATTTCGTTGGGTTCAGTGTCAAGTGGACGAGATAGTGACTTGCAAACGACACATCGACATCGAGACAGCCCTCGACAACCTTCCAGAAGGACTATATGAAACGTACGACAGGATCATCCTGGCCATCAAACAAAGAGGACGAAGCGACAACCAAATTGCCCGTTGCTTGCTTTGGCTGGCTGGCGCACTCAGCCCTTTGACGCTTGACCAGCTCAACGAAGCGATAATGATTGAAGTTGGGCAATCGAATCTTAATCCGAAACGTGGTGTCATAGATCCCATGGATATCATGACCGCGTGCAGAAGCCTTGTGACCTACGACGAGAAAACAGGTGTCGTCGCTCTATCTCATTATAGCGTCAAAGTATGATTTATTTACTTTCTTCGTCCTACTCGTCCGCTGATGTGCTATGCAACCACAGGAATACTTGATCAATCGCCCTAACAACATCTTCAAATCAACTTCAGACATGCACGCACGGATCTGCGAGCTCTTGATTACATATGTGTTATGCGACTTTGTGAACGAGGTCCCTGCGAACGGTGAGATACTATCTGTCCTTCACATGTATGAACAATGAACCACCTGCAGCAGAGAAACCAAAGTGTACCCGAGCAAAAAGCTGCCTCCGTGCCAAACGAGAAGGCACCAAAGAAACGTACTCTTGAATCCAAAGTCAAGAACCAGAAGAAAGCTGCCGAGTCATCGCAAGCATAGTGTGGCAGGTGCATTACACGTTTCTTTCGTTGATGGTTTGCTGAAACTGTGGTGTTAAATTTAACACCCTGCAGGGTGGAATTGGCTTAGGAATCCCTACCGAGCTGTCGCCTGTGAAAGATGCGCTGCGACGACTACATCCATCAAGCTCAGGCCCAAGTTTTGCCAAAACTCGCGGATGAAGTCTGTCTCAGGTGGGTGTGCGGCAGCTGACTTCAAGTTTTGGTGTGGTCAATGAACATGTCAGCTAGCGTTAACTTTACCTTTCCTGCCATCCCCTATCCTGCCCATTGTCAAGCCCTCCCGCCATCCTCCCTCCCACCATCCCTGCTATGTCTGAGGCATGCCGGGGATTGACCGACACCTTCGTGCACACTGCAGGCTGCGACTGCCCCACTTTCTGTGAGGCCACCACCAGCGGTGCACTCTGCATGTAAAAATAAGAGGTGAGCACGGTTCTCGTCAGTGTTTCTTGAATATGAATGCTGATGTTGCGCCACCCTCAAAGTTGAGCATTCACTTGCTTTTTCCTGCCAAACCCGCGCCTATGAGATCTCCAAATTCAAGAAAGAGACCTGCACACGCGGCTGCACAAAGACCAGTATCTACTAGGACATTCAAAGTAAGTGTACTCATGCTTTTGGGAGACTACTGTCTAAATTGCGTGCTTAGTCCTATCATACCCTTGAGCTGCATGTACATGATGCTAAACTACACCAAGAATCGTAAGTGCTACGGCTCAAGACCTCTAAATACAAATGTACTAAATACACCTTACACTTAACAGTACACCTTCCGAATTATGTCAAGGGACCTGGGGGACTTATTGTCTTTCCTTGTCTCTCGAAGACATCTACTCCATTTGTGGATACTGCGGCAGATAGGTTGCTAATGGTGAAGGTTTACTTTCTACTGGACGGGCTCACCTACTGTTTCCAGCCGCTTTCCGTATCACAGCCTAGAGCTCTGATGTGCCAAATTGCTGGCTTCATCGAGGTAATTGATGATGTGGACAAAGAAGTCCATGACCATCAGGGGACAGAGGCGGTGAAACACGATAAGGCATTCAGGTGATATGATTTCTATATCGTCTAATGTCCTAACCCCCAGTGAAGTGAGTGGACGGAGAAACTTTTCGATCCACCCGCGCCGTGGCTCTCCCTTATCGAGTTTGGCCAGAAAATCATTGATGGGAGGATAAGAGACGTTGGGGTCAGTCTCAAGCTCCAAGTTGGTAAGTATAGATGGCATGTAGTTTGCGTTTTGGGGGCTATGGTGCGTGGACCTCCTCGCTTTTCATTTCACTAAAGGTGACCGCAAGGCGTTATGTAATCGATGTCGCATGATCAACGGAATTCACGTTGGAGCAAGCACTACTAATTATCAACCGACCCTGTTCAGTGCTGTCCATGCAGGGTTGCAATGTTGAAGAATGTACGGAGCCGATATTCCTACATGATGTTGTGCGGGGGTCCATGCCAAGGATCCCCAACAAGTTAGCTGTCTCAAGGTCCGTGTTTCATTTCCGCTATGTGTCTTAAGCTAAATTGACCGTCATGCCTATTCCCTAAGCCCCCACTTGACGTTCTCATCCATGAACAATGGCTACCTCATCTCCGTCTCCATCTGAACTTGAACCAGACAACGAGATTCACCCTCTAGTCGCTCTCAAAAGACGAATTGCTGCACTCGAGGAAGAAAATGCAGACCTCCGAGTCCGTGGGCTCCCTGGGAAGAAAAGGTACGTCCAGTGTTTAAAAATGCGGCAAAACAAGTTGATAAAAATCCAAAGTAGTGAATCGAATGCATACTATGGTCGACCAATTCGAAGGCTCGTATGTCTGACCGAGCGCGTTGAAGATCTCGTAGCAGAATTCAATAGGCGCATTGGACTGGGCGCTGTCAATGAATCAGACGCAGACAAAATGGATTCAGATGACCCAGAGTAAGTACATCTTCGCTAATTTTACTGGTTAGCCCTCAGGTCATGTATGTTCCAGTGAAAATAGGCGGTATCGCTCCTTCAAGAAACTTATGGTATGGTGTCCCTCGGCTCGTAAATTGCTACGGTCATCAGCCGAGCACGAAATTCTTGCTTTTGCATACAACAAGGTGAGTCTCCCCAAAACAATACATTTAAAAAACATGACTGTATCTCGCATCCAGCTGAATGAAGGCTCTGATGGGGCCAGAGGAGACGACTCCGCTAGTCTTAAGTGCGCTGTCGCTGATTGGCTAATGGAACGTACTCCCACACCAAATCCCACCATTCACAGACAAGACAAGTCTGGTCGGGGTTTTTATAACGACGTGACGGGCGGACTCCTGTGCCCAGTTGATTATGACTGGAGCAATCCCACGTAAGGGCCCTTTTCTGACCTGCGCCATAACTTACTTATGTCTTCAAAGTGTTCGAGCCTCCATTCGAGACTACCATCCTGATTTTCGTATTACCGCTTGCTCCTGGCCGTCATTCCTGTACGAGGATGGATGCTATGACCCCCAGAATCCTATCAATGGTTTGTTTAAAGGCAAACTACTTATAAAGGTAAAGTTATTTTGTTTGGTAGAAGCATACTGAATGCAGTCTCCAGGCATTTAAACGCGTGTTCACCTCTCCAACTTCTACATACGAGGAACAACCTGCTGACTCGGCGGCTCGTTCTGTACGGAACAAGAACAGTGGCGAGCGTCGCACTCGGCGCGATGTTTCAACACTCCTCAATATGCGATCTATTCAACCTCGAGCCATAGCCTATGTGGCTGTTCAGGTATAGACTATTTAACTCAATATTGTGCGCTTTGCTGATTAGGGGATTTAGCTAAGATTTGCGTTGTCGAGCGCGGGATCTTGGCGCATTGTTGATGACGAATTCAACCATCAAGAGTTCTACGACAATATAGTTGACTATCTTGAGCTCCCTCCATCGCTAGAAGCAGAGAAAGAAGTCGACGACCTTTTACTTTGGTGGAATCAGTGAGTAGCTTTGGCATCACCGTCTTTCGTCGATTCATTGGGGTTTCATTTTTCAGAAAGGTTTTTGGTAGAAAATTTGTTTCTGATTATCGCCCGCAGCATGCGAACAAAATGTCGGTCGCCATGACTTTGGCCAGGCGCCGGATCTAGCTAAGTTGGGTTAGAATAAGAGAAACTACCTAGGCTAGTACTGAACGTTAAACATTAAACTGCGAGCTTCATGTAATTTTACATTGTACATAATGAATGATTAAAATTTTTCAATAACGTTGTGTATTGCCAAGTGAGATTCAATTAGTACCATTCAGCAATGGCATTAAGACCTGTGATAGACAATATGCCCAGGCATTCTGCGCTACCATATGGTTGAGACAACTGGTCCACCTTCATCACTCATCTGGTATCTAGCAGTCAACACAAACATGACAGATGTGTGACTTCAGGTAGCGAGTTGTGCGCAATGCCGCAGTATTGAAAGTTGGGTGTGCTTGTCTCAAGGACAACATCACTAGTGATCGGGGACACATCAACATGACTTGCAAGCTCTGGTAGCGTGCACCACACTGATACATGTGGGCTACCAGCTCCATACAGACACTTCTGTCTCAATGACAACATTACGACTGATCGCGGACACATCTACCTGGCTTGCAAGCTCTGGTAGCGCACACCACACTGATACATGTGGGCTACAAGCTCCATTCAGATAATTCTGTTTGAAGCACCTAATTCTGCAATGCAAGTTGTCGTCCGTGTATTTCAGTTGCCATTGCCTAAGTGTCTGACTTTCCGTTGTGAAGTTATAAAGCAGTGTATCGCACAAAAAGGATGACAATCTCTTCACTTACACATCATACTTGGTAATCCGACAAATGTGTATGATTATTATTTAAATTGACCAAGGAGGCTAGGTGTTCAAAGGTATGTATGATGTCCAATACTTGCTAGTTAATCATCTTGTGCATATTTCAGTTGCCGTTGCTTAACGTCTGACTTCCCGTTGTGTGGTTATATGGTAGTGTATCACAAGAAAAGGATGATGATTTCTTTGCTTACATGTCACGCATGGTAGTCCGGCAAATATGTAAGGTTGTTATTTAAACTGGCCAAGGAGGCTAGGTGTTTAAAGGTATACATGACATTATAAAACCACCTGCCATATTTCACCCGATTGCAGGTATTATGACCATTATAAGGGGGATATAATGGTTTATAGCGGATCTTGACTTTCAGTGATGTACCGGTGTGTTCATCCAGTACCATGGTTTGCTGCCACTTGGCCGTATTCCATGTCCTAATCGAGCAATCGAGTGACCCGGAAATAAGTGTTTTTCCGTCCTTGGTCCAAGCCAGGCACCGCACTGTGTTGGTGTGTCCTTTGAGTGTCGCAACTAGCTTCCCTGTCTTTGCGTCCCAGATTTTGATCAAGGATGCATCCCGGGCCCATCCACCGGTCGCAATCAAAGTCGTGTCTGGTGAATAGACGACTGCGTACACGCGTTCGTGCCCAGTTTTGATTGATGCGATGATGTTTTCGAGTGGCTTGGGCATTGTCTCTCCGCTTTCGACCTCCCATTGCCTTGCAGTCCCATCCCAAGATCCGCTTAAAACTCTCCGACCATCTCGGCTCCAGGAGACAGATTTCACTATGCCTGTGTGCCCCGTCCATTTCTTGACAACCTTGCATGTCTCGATGTCCCACAACCTCACTGCACCATCGTGGCTCCCGCTAACCACTTTCTTCCCGTCCGGAGACAACGCCATACTCCACACTCCACAATCTCCATCCCTCCAGTCTTCTCCTATCTGTTTCCCGTTTTTCGTGTTCCACACTCGGAGCGAGCCATCCCCTGAACAAGTTATGATCCGCTGTCCGCCTGGCAGGTGTATGGCGCCCCAGACAAACCCAGTGTGTCCTTTAAATTTCTGGCGATGCGCTATCGCTGATGTCTCTTTCTTTTTAGTAGCGGTTGAAGACATTATTCGCGACTCCTACTACCGAGTGCAGCGCCATCTCAGCTTTTATCCATCAAATTCCAAAATCAACACTCACGAGAACCCGGGCAACGATAATATGCAGGCAGCAGAGAATAATGGCTGTATTGGTCAAGTCAGAGTTGAATCCTTTGACTCCTGGTGCGTTTATAATGTGCGTTATCTTTGTGACCTTCACAGCCTACACACAGCATAGGCTGTGCAGTTGAAGCGCCCAGGCACCCAAGGCTCACATTCCGTCAAGCTTCAGTTCATGATAAGCTGGTGGACGACGAGGAACCGTTCACTGCCAAGCGTTCTCGTGCATCTCCAGAGGATCGCAGGCCAGTCAGGTGCGTTGCCTATATGCTAGCGCCAATCACAAATCTAATTGGCTCTTAACATTCTTTTGTAGCTCACTCCGTTTTTTTGATCCCAATCAAACGTTCATCTTGTAGCTACGCCTCTGGATATTTGGATTCATCTGGCTACGAGCACGATTATTAGCACCAGAGACAGTTTACCAACAAAGAATGAACATTCCCTGCCACGCACTTCGTTCTTGTGTGCCGCCCGACGATCGGAATGAGCTACTGGAGCACACGATTCCAATTAAATAAGCACAGTTACACACATCGACCGCTGAGGACGATTACCTAACTGCCCCACAGAGGAGATACACGAATTTCATGCTGCTCGAGTAGCTTGAACGGGTATAACATATCAATGAATAGTATTTGTGAATCCAAATTAAATTGGAAAAGCAAACGAGAAATCGCCGAGAAAGTCATGCATCAATGATGCTAAACAGTATACTCAGGAGATAGACAACCAATAAAGAGCCAGAATCGAGTCCAGAGGCCAGCCTGTCTTATCGTTGCATCTGGGCGTGAGTGTGTTAAACTCGCAGCTACCGTAGATTCATCAATGACATGAGTGGTGGACGAGGAGAAGTCAGCTAGCTGTGGTTGCAAAGATGGGTGGGCCTGGGTTGTTGTGCCGGATTGCTGGGACTTGGGAGGCTGTGAGTTGCCTATAGTAGTAATCTTGGAGCGTGATGATTTCGTTTTCTGTTTCTCTCTCGCACACGCATTTCTCTACATGATATTAGGTGGAGTAGAATAATGAAGAAGAAGGAACATACACGTTGGCCCGGGGCACACGGAACTTTGACGACTGCTTGGCTGCGCCCTTGCAACTCAATTTGCTCACCGCTTTGTCTGCGCGGTTTTAGAAGGTTTCGAACCCAGCCAAGAGGAGAGGACAGTGATGTATCATGGACATCGGAGGGACTACGGTGGAACAAGCGGCCAAGAAACGTGCTGCCTGACGGTGCAGAGGAGTGGGTACGGCTTTGTGCAGAGAACTGAGAACACGGAAGTCAGGAAATCGAAATCGAAGTGATAGTAACGACCCACATGACAACGATCTAGTGGGACTTCGTCGAAAAAACCTTGGGGTGCCCGATAAGCGGGCGGACGTGGATGTCGCGTAGCATCAGCCTGAAATATATGTTAAACACAACGAGACATTTCTATGAACGTATCACATACACGGACTCGGAATGCCGGCTTCAAGTTGTGGCCCTGGCAGAGCCCATTCAATTAATGTAATAATGAGACATGCCTGTCAAGTCTCAACTCACCTGTAAATCCGACAGAAGTTCATCGAGGCCGGCTTCTTTAACAATCGTAGCAACATCCCATGTATATGCATTTTTGTCCCAGCAGCCAGTGGCTAGTAGTTTTCCATCTGCGGAAAACGACACGTAGTTCACTCGCTCTGAGTGCTGAAGGGGCGAACTGATGGGTTGTCCATTGTTGAGGTTCCATAATCGCGCTGTCTTGTCGAACGATGCACTTGCGAGGATGCAGCCATTCGGTGAGATTGCAATGGCACTAACAGGAAGAGTGTGCTCCAGTACTGACGTTTGTTCCCATTTGGTTGCATCCCATGTCCTGATTGAAGAATCGTATGACCCGGAGATAAGGGTTTTTCCGTCCGCAGTCCAAACAAGGCAACACACTGGGTGTATGTGTCCTTTGAGAGTTGCGACAAGCATGCCTGTCTTCGCATCCCAGATTTTGATTGAATACTCTTTCTTTCCATCAATAGTTGACGTCGAGGGCCCATCCAATCCCCCAGTCGCAATCAAGGTCATGTCTGGCAAATAGTCAACTGCCCACACTTGTGCGTGCCCAGTTTCCATCAGTTCCAGGACGGTCTCTCCGTTCTCCACGTCCCATTGCCTTGTAGTCCCATCGGAAGATCCACTTAACACTCTCCGACCATCTCGACTCCAGCAGACAGACCCCACAACCCTCGTGTGCCCTGTCCATTTACTGATAATCTTGCATGTGTCGATGTCCCACAACCTCACTGCACCATCCAAACTCCCACAAACCACTTTCTTCCCGTCCGGAGACAATGCTATAGTCTTCACTGCACTTTCTCCATCCCGCCAGTCTTCTCCTATTTGTTTCCCACTCTCCAAGTCCCACACTCTGAGCGAGCCGTCTAGTGAACAAGTGATGATCCGCTGTCCATCTGGAGGGTGTACGATGCCCAAGACAGTATCAGCGTGTCCTTCGAATTTTTGGCTGGGCGTTATTGCTGATGTCTCTTTCATTTTAGTAGTGGGTGAAGACATGCTTCAGAATTCCTACTACCGTATGCAGCGTCGTCTCAGCCTTCATCCATTGAATTCCAATATCAGCACTTACAAGGACAATGACGACGGGCAGACAGGAGGGCACAATTGGGGGCATTTCGGTCAAGTCAGTTTTTTTAAATCCATTTTTATGTCCAGTTGGGTTAGACTAGGCTACCCTATGTCGTACTGGTCTAGTCTAAAGGGTACCTGTGTCCCTGCGTCGCACCACTTAAATTGCAATGCCCCAGTGCAGGGTGTACCCACGGGTACGCCGTTCCCGCCGGTCGTTTTTGATGCGCATTTTTGCTGATAATGGACGCACATGACTCCACTACAGAATGAGGTTGGACTGCGCGCGATTGAACCACTGTACGGGTACTCGGCCGCCATCACAGCAGAAGTACAGGAAGGTATGACGAAGGAGGGGGGCTGAGGACCGAGGAGCGGCGGGTAGATGCTTGGGTCGCGTCAGGGGTCTGTTGCCAAGGGTCCAGCTGAGCTTTTACCATTCCAGACACTTCTTCCCTGCATATTTACGCGATCCAACTCAATTGGCGTGAAGTCTGTGTCTTCTTGTATTGAGTATAAGTATTGAATTGACCTACTTTCGGTGTAACTGTTATTAATCATTGACTACTCTGGTTAGGGTGGAAGGAACTCATCATTGAAGGTAGACTTGAAGCATCCTGTGCTATTAACATATCTTAGGAAGTGCTCGACCGCTTTGTGGTCTGCCAAATCAGAGTTGACTTCGCTGTTTCCTGGTATGTTTCACATACTCTATCCTCGTGTTTTCTTCACCGTTGATTTACAGCATGGGCTGTGCGCTGTCAGATGAAGCGCCCAAGACCGCCTCGGGTGACCCTGTCAGTCGAAATTTTCGACATACCACATCCTTATGACATACGCCACTCTCCAGCTCTAGTCTTACTTGGTCCATCACGTCCATTTTCTCTACATTCTTCGTCTCGCTGTAACATATTCCGCCTTCATCATTCACCCACGCGAGCAGGGGCATGCCCGATCGCGCCTTCCTGATTATTTCTGTGGGGATGCAGCCTTGGCTTTATGATATTGCTTCATCGCGGCCCCAGGTGCAGTGACTGGCTATTCTATTGGCGTAGGTTCTCTAATCTCTACGGCGGAATATTCATGTATCATACCATTCTTACTCAAGTTCACCATCTGTCCTGTTACTCTCTTCATCAGCCGAACTTTCACCACCGATCATATGTTGGTCTCGTCCGCGATTGTAGTGCGTCATTGCACCCTGACGTTGTACGATCCAGGACATGCTTATGCCAACATCGAAGTTGTCGATCGAGTCAACTCGGTACTTCCAAGGGCATTCACGTGTTCGAACATAAACCATTGAACTAATCGGGACTGTTTCTTGGGATGGTCTGTTCAGTTCACCTCGCTCACTCAGTAAAATTCCTACCACGAGCTCTCTCATTGATCAATAGAACCATGTGTGGATGAAGCCATAAACTTGCGCTTGAGAGAGTGCTCGAATCCTCGAGTATGTCGCAAGATGTGCCGACTTCAAAACTACTGACTTCAATGGAAACTAGATGACTTGCATGATGTACTTTGCACGATAACTTGATGTCGTCGGGAGATGCATGGGGCAGCACACATTAAACTTTGTGTTACACAGGGGAGGAGTACTTTGTCAGGGCGGCCTGGAGTGAAATTTCGGTTTCCTCGTGTTCTACTTCGTCTCCGGTGGCAAGCAAGACGGGAATTCCTTTCCATTACACTCGACGGAAACCAGTGTGTGTTTACATTCGATCGAATGTTATACTTCGCATAGCAAATGCTGTAGACTTACGCGGAACGCCATCACGGTGTAAAATCTGTTTCATGTCAGAATACCTTCACTTCGTCAAGCCCTTTCGAGCTGGCAATGTTTTCAGTGTGAGGAGAACGTTGCAAAATCGATAGAAACGATGTAGTGCATGATGCGACATCAATGACAAAATCTTGAAATACTCAAGCAGAGCACGAAGTATGTGTGGTGATGGGAGATGGAGTAATGTGTTATCATACAAAAGAATGGTTCCAAGACATGGGTCGTGTGGCAAAGTGAGCAGCATGAATGGACCTAACACATCAACGAATATAAGCGCATCCAAATGAAACAAAAATGCATGAAAAAACTCGACATTAATGATGACCGTCTGTATGCTCAGTAGACGCACAACAGATGAGAAGCCAGAAGCGAGTCCAGAGTCCAGCCTGTTTAATCGTTATATCAGGGCGTGACGGCATTGAGGTTGCACCAGTCGTCGTCGTAGCATCACCAATAGCTGGTGTGGCGGACGATGAGGAGCCAGCTGCCTGTGGTTGTGAAGACGGCTTAGCGACGTCGGGCTTGGGAGGCTGTGAGCTGCCTGCAGTAGAGTTTTTCGAGTACAATGGTTTCATTTTCTGTTTCTGTTTCGCTAATGCAACCTCCCTCGCTGAAGCGTTTCTCTACGTGATATCAGGCGAAGTTTTACGGCGGAGGAGAGAAAACATACACGTTTGCCTTTTGCATAGGGAACTTCAACAACTGCAGGGCTGCTCCCTTGCAACTCGATGCCTTCGCCGCTTTGTCTATGTCGTTTGAAAAGATTTCGACCCCAGTCGAGAGAAGGTGATGTATCACGAATGTCGGAGGGGCTGCGGGCGAATAGGCGACCAAGAAACGTACTATCTGACGGTGCCGAGGAGCGAGAACGGTGTCGTGCAGAAGACTAAGAACGCAGAGGTCAGAGAAACAAAACAAAATGATAGAGGCAACATACATAAGATTGATCTGCATCGAAAAAACCTTGAGGGACGCGATTGACAGGTGGACGTACCTGAATAGGAGGACGCGTAGCATTAACCTAGAGTGTATGTTTGAACACGTTGATATCTTTTAACGAAGGTGTCACATACATGGAGTGCCGACTTCTTGGCCTGGCGTGAAGTTGTGAGAATGTAATTAAATGAGGCATGCGTGTCAACTCACCTTTGGATCTGACAGAAGGTCTTCGAGGCCAGCCTCTTGTAGAATCGCAGCAACATCCCATATATATGCGTTTTTGTCGCGGCAGCCAGTGGCCAGTTGCTTTCCACCCGCCGAAAACGACACGCAGTTCACTTCATCTGCGTGCTGGATGGGCGAACTGATGGGTTTTCCATTGTCGAGGTTCCATAATCGCGCTGTCTTGTCTTTCGAAACGGTTGCGAGGATGCGGTCATTGGGAGAAATTGCAATGCCAATGACAGCGGAAGTGTGTTCATCCAGTACCGCGGTTTGCTGCCAGTTGGTTGTATTCCATGTCCTAATCGAGGAATCGGATGACGCGGATATAAGTGTTTTTTCGTCCTTGGTCCAAGCCAGGCACCACACTGTGCCTGTGTGTCCTTTGAGTGTCGCAACTAGCTTGCCTGTCTTTGCATCCCAGATTTTGATCGGGTATTCAGTCTGAGCATCCGATCCACCGGTCGCAATTAAAGTCGTGTCTGGTGAATAGACAACTGCGTACACTTGTTCGTGCCCGGTTTCGATTGATGCGAGGATGTTTTCGATTGTCTCTCCGCTTTCGACCTCCCATTGCCTTGCAGTCCTATCGGTAGATCCGCTCAACACTCTCCGACCATTTCGGCTCCAGCAGACAGACGTCACTATGTCTGTATGCCCCGTCCATTTCTTGACAACTTTGCATGTGTCGATGTCCCACAACCTCACTGCACCATCCAAACTCCCGCTAACCACTTTCTTCCCGTCCGGAGACAACGCTATACTCCACACTTGACTATCTCCATCCCTCCAGTCTTCTCCTATCTGTTTCCCGCTTTTCGTGTTCCACACTCGGAGCGAGCCATCCGCTGAACAAGTTATGATCCGCTGTCCGCCTGGCAGGTGTATGGCGCCATAGACCCAAACGGTGTGTCCTTCAAATTTCTGGCGATGCATTATCGCCGATGTCTCTTTCTTTTGAGTAGCGGTTGAAGACATTATTCACAACTCCTACCGAGTGCAACACTATCTCAGCTTTTATCCGTCAAATTTCAAAATCAACACTCACGAGAACTCGGGCAACGATAATATGCAGGCAGCAGAGAATAATGACTGTTTTGGGCAAACCAGAGTTGATTCCTTCGACTCCTGGTGCGTCTTAATGTGCGTTATCCTTGTGTTTTTCACAGCCTACACACAGCATAGGCTGCGCAATTGAAGCACCCAGGCACCCAAGGCTCACATTCCGTCAAGCTTCAGTTCATGATGAGCTGGTTTTCAACCGTTATGGACGACGAGAAACCGTACACTGCCAAGCGTTCTCGTGCATCTCCAGAGGATTGCAGTTGCCAGTCAGGTGCGTTGCCTATATGCTAGCGCCAATCACATATCCTGATTAGCTCTTGAGCATTCCCTCGTAGCTCACTCCGTTTGTTTCCCAACCATACATTCATCTTGCTACGAGCACGGACATCAGCATCAGAGTCGGAGCTTGTTAACAACAAATGAATGAACATTCCCCGCCATGCACTTCGTTCTTTTGCAGCTGTGCTGTATGCCGCCCAGCGATCAGGGTACACAATTTCAAATAAACAAGCTCTGTTTCACACATTGACCAGTGTCTCGAAGCGCCCTGGATAACGATCGAGCTCGGGCTATTGGGTTCTTGGTGGTGGTTGATCAATGTCGCTTGATTGAAAGCAGCGACTGTCCTTTGGGTTAAACAGGGCGCCAATACAACCTTGTTATTCTCCGAGTCTGAGATTTGAGGGAGTTGATGTCGTATATGCACCTTACATCTTGTAAGCAACGAGGGTTGTTGACATTCAATTTGCTCTAGGTGTGAAATGTTCATAGCGATCTAGTGTGCACCTCAGCGCTACGATGAAGGTTGCATCCTGGGTTGTGCGTCGACAGTGAGATAATCAATCAACATATAGATTGGCATACGTGTAACAACAGGGCGTGTATTCACCAACCCAATACAATATATCCGATGAAAGTCCTATCAAGCAAAATGTATGCCCTCGTCATGAAATGCGGATAGTAGTCTGTTGAGCCGATGAGGAAACATCGGAGACAAAACGAAGACAACTCACTTTAGAAGATCGTCAAGGGTCATCTTGGCTGCCCGCTGTTCCGAGTAACCCGATGAGCTGAGGACCTCTTCGACTTTAGCTTTCATGTTTGTGTCGGCATCAATCATCTTATTTATGGTGGTCAAGCCCCAATTTCCGACGTGCAAATTACTAAAATCACCTTATTTTGTGTCGAGCACCATGTTCTCCAGTTTTGTTCCAGCATCTCAATGACACCTTTTGCCATGAATGTGGCATGCACCATTTTATTTCGCCTCGAAAAGATGATTCTACCCAGCCCGTCAAATTCCTCGAACTTGATGGGGGGAGGAGGATCAAGAGGCACCAGTCGGACCACTGACGACTCAACTTGTGGTGCTGGTCGGAAGTTATTTTTTCCGACGTGCATCACCAGGTCCACCTTCGAATATAGCTGTACGTTCGCGGATAGCCGCGACCAGAGCTCTGTCCCGGGCCGAGCGACAAGCCTCATGGCAAATTCTCTCTGGAACATGAGGACTGCGACGCGAAAGATTGGCCGATGAGAGAGAAGGCGAAAGACAAGGGGCGATGATATTTGATAGGGCGTGTTGGATATACATACATCGAAGTATGGGAGATCGGCTTTCACAAAGTCTCCGATGATTATGTCGAGTTTTCGTTGTTCTGGTCTTCCAAGAAGTAGCCCGTCAGTTGATGGTATTAAGGGAGAGAGAGAGGTACACGCACTTCCCCTGAACTCGTTTCGTCAATTCAGCTGCCATCCGTGGGTCCATCTCAACAGCGGTGACATTTTTGGCTTTTTCAAGGATTTTGACGGTAAGGTTACCTGTACCAGGACCGACTTCGAGGACTTTATCCGTGGGGCGAAGGTTCGCCTACATGTCATGATTAGCATCTATGAGATCGACCCAGCACACATAAGTTGAACCGAACCTTATCCACGATACTGATGTAGTATCAGCCCGGGTTGAATTACATGGGAATTGTAAGCGTACGTTTGAGCAATCTGCGGATTCTTCAAGATATGTTGTCCGAATCTTTCTGTATTGAATATTGGGTTACGGACGCCGGCTGAAGTCCCTTCATTTGCATTATGGTTTTTTGATGAAGATGATGCAGCGGCTGATTTTATTGATGACTGGTGGGTGCGCGAGAAACGTCCTGAAGTGGCACGAGGCATTTTGGACTGTCACGGTGGGGTCGATAAGTACAAGTGTACTACTGCAGGTCGGAAAAAATGCAATGAAGTCAAAACACGTGACTTCAGGCCCAAGAGAGCGGAAGCGCCAAATATTGCAAGTCGACTTGTCCAAGTCGCCAAACTACCACGATTCACGATCGAATACCTAGGCCATCATGTTTAAGAAGCCTTTGGGGAATCTAAAAACTTCGGGTATGCGATTATCGCTGTTCACCGACGTTGTGACTAATCATTATCATGCTCACCAGCACCCCTGCGTAATTCTGACAGGCGCAAGCTGAAACAACACATTATCCAAACCTTCTCCCTTGATCCAGATGTCGGCGAGGAACTTGTCCCAGACGGTCTGCTGTCAGTGAAGTTTAAAACACACACCGATGAGCCAGGCGTAAGCGAATCTCGTTACAGCTCCTTGTCACTGATCACAGACCCGCAAAATGCTTCACGATGACGCCGCACTCAGGTGGCTTATTTAGGACCTGGTGGAGACCCTTTGTGGTTTACGCTTGGGATAGGCAGCGAGGACATGATTCCGACTGGTGAGCTGAGCCTGCTTCGAGTCTGTCATCCGTAACTCAGATGCGACAGTGTACACCCTGTGGAAGAAGCGGGATCTCCTCCCGTTCCTGTCCACACCATCTGCAGTGATTCCAGTTCTAGTTGGTGGTGCGGATCTTATGATTCCTGGAGGTATGTGCTACTCGTCGGTTAAGACAGGTCCGCGCTCAGTAGACCTTGCAAGTCGTTCAGCATCCACCATCACTTCAAGCTGGACAACTTGTCAGCATCACGGAACATATTCATCATTCAACGCTTATTGGCTCTCCACTTGCTGTCGGGCGCATGGCAGTGGATAGTGACGTATTATCTGAGGCTGCCGCAAAGGGGAAAGCGGTGTTTGTCCTGCATGCTTGGAATGACCATTTATTTGATATGGGACACAAGGGTAATCCACCAGATCCATGGGAGATGAGCCCTCCAGTAGCGAACGATCAGCAGGTCATAGAAAACAAGGATGACACAGAGAACAATGGAACGAAAGAGCCATTAGTTGATGCGCTAGGCTCTCACCTGGAGCAGACGCAGTTGGATGATCCTGCTCCAACAATAGAACTGACGAAAGACGGTGCGTTAAACCATGTAATTGTGTCTTCGATCCTTACTCCTGGTAGATGTGTCGAGTATTCTCCATGACGCCCTTCTTCAGGCAATAAAAACGACCCTATCTAGCTCCCAGACCTCCGCGCTTCCCATGCCCGCCAGCACATTTTACTCGACTTACCTTCTACCCTCGCGACCTGCCCAATCACCATCACAGCCACCCGTATCTACACCCATTGATATCAAGCATTCCTCCCACAAGTCGCTTGCCTATTTTTTCAAATCAGCAGAGAAACAAGGCCTCTTGAAGCTTAAAGAGATCAAATCTGAGCTGATGGTATTTTCCGTAGCCACATCCCATGCAAATGTTGTTGCACACAGACCGTATTTATCTCTAAAAGATGTGGCTCTCAGGAACGAAAAACGTGGACAACGAGAAGAGGAGGAGCGCACACGGGTCAAGGAACTTGAAGTAACAGAGCTTTGGAAACCACATCTTCAATCGTTAAAGTTCTTTGCTGATGCCGGATTTGAGTATGGATCAGCGCCATTTCTGGTTCATGATCAACCGCTGACGACGTCCCCTGCAGCACATCTGCTCGATACACCTATACGGAGATCAAGACCGTACTTGACAAGTACGTCACCGATCGGCAATTGGTAAACGCACACGACCAATCATATATCAACGTTGGGGCGGACGAGCTTCTGCAGACGACCATCTGCAAGTCTGATAATCCAGCGAATACGGAGTTTTTCAAACGCGAGCAACTGATTGAGCGCCTATCAGACAAGATGCAGAGTTGGTACAAGATATGTGCCGAGGGTAAGGATCCTGTGCTCAAGTACGTCTGGTCTCCCATCATTACGTTGATAATCGGTTGTTAACCTTCGGGTACAGGAAGGGGCAGATCAAACCAATCTCGGTAGTAGTTAAAGTCAGACAAGGTCGCAAGGCGACGACGCTCATTACAGGCTTTGAGCCGTTCTTTCTGGAGGCGGTTGCTCTTGCTGAGGAGCTAAAGACGATATGCGCCTCCTCAACTTCAGGTGAATAGAAGTGATATTATCGTGATCTATAGTGTGGCTGATATGTGCTGGTAAGTTTCACCGGCACCAGGGAAGTCGTCGGGTATGGAAGTACTGGTGCAAGGAAAGAAGACCAAAGAGGTCACAGAATTCCTTGCCTCGCGAGGTGTACCAAAGCGGTGGTTACACACAGAGGGTGGGGGGAAGAAATAGATACATAGGTGCCAATGCCGGGCGAGTCCTTGGGTCGGGAGTATCACGATGTGTTCGACAACGGAGGCATGTATTATATATATGATACGATCAAAAGTGAGATCAATATTAAATTTAATATTCACCTTCTCAGGTTGTCTCTATCATATACCGTGGCTTCAAGTTGGACCTATTCCTTTTGCCTCCTTTGTGAGTTGGTTTCTCTTCGTCTCAGAGAAGCTGGTTCCACGTAGAGCTCGTTATCATATGCAAAGCGTGCTGTGTGAAATAGTGTCTGCAAATGTAATGAAATCAGATAGGTTCAACAATAAACAAGTCACGAACGCGCCATGTAACGCGTGACACGTGATCGAGCGCTTATGATCTTAATGGCATCTTCTTTTCCATCACTACTCGTTTCGTGATTTTGTTTCTGTGCCACTCAATTACAGGTTCCTCTCGATTGGGCTATTCTGAGAATCTGAGGCTTTCATAATGCCAGGTCCATGTAACTCGAAAAAGAAGAAGAAGGCAATTGCGAAAAAGAACAAGAAGAGCACATCAGTTATTCAAGCTACGGTCCCTTCGGAACCTCCTCCCCTCGTTCACGAACTTGAGCCACCTCCAAGCAACATTGTCTGTGCTGTCCATGAACCTCCACCTAAACTACTTTCTCCGCATGTTCAGGAGCTCCATGAAGAAGTACTACCAATCATTCATGATCCTGGAAACGGTCCGCGAGTTCGTGACGTCCGGGGTTTTCTAGCTTCATTTTTTGCCCAGCCTCCCTCACTGGAAGACCCTTTATGTGCGGAATTCTCGCAGGAGGAAGTCCTTCAGATGCTATGTACCGCGCTGTCGGAGGAAACCGCTATGGTGAGTAAGTGTTATGTAGAGTAGCTATTGAGCTCACAAATCGATCCCTCAAGGTGCTATGGTACAATAAGAGCCGTGCTACTAGTCGCATTTGCCCATCATGCCGACGGCTTTATCGACTGGGCGATATTTTGCCAGACCTCACTGACAATGGGGAAAAGCAGATCAATGAAACCCGATCACCTTTACTTGCCCGGGAACAGGAAATATCGGGGCTTTGTATGTACTCGTATTTACGATATAATGGACAAGGGGCTGACTGGTATAGGTTCTCCCGTCTGCTTCATCGTTGCGTCGTTCGAGTACCCAAGTGCAATTAAAACGACTTGGGGTAGAACCGCAGATGAAATAGATGACTTTACTTGGGACCTTCTCAATGGTCCTGGAGATGGACAGGGCGACAAGGGGCTCAGTCTCTTACTCAAAATGGCACGATTGCCTGACCTTGGTTTGGGACAGCTCTGTCTGCCTGATATTGACTTCGATGCTGAACCCGAGGATCGAATCTCCTGCGGACAAAATTATGAACGGGACAAAATTACTTATTAGGTATTTATTTGTTTCGAAGGTGAGTAAAGAGCTTGGGAAAGGCTTGAAGGACGCTAACTTCTGATAACCATTCATTGCCCATAGATCTGCTGTTCTCCTGCATATTCACATCGTTTGCATACTGTCTGAATCACGGGCCTGCGTACTATTTATGTGTGTCAAGACTTTATCGTCACTTAATTTAGTTGGGCCAATGCTGGCCCTGTATGGTCTACCGCTAAAGAGACCGTAGGTCTGCTGTGTGTAAGACAGGGCCGTTGCATCGTGGGTTTGTTGAATTAGTGGTTATGTCAGCAAGCGTCCGTGCCCTATTCCCACGGTTGTTAGGTGGCTGGCCTTATACAAGGCTCCCACCCGCCAAGCGTCCCCTCAGCCAACCTTGCCTGTATAGCTGTACTGTGGTCTTCACCCGCCTAAATCAAACCGTGCTTAGTACTCACCGTAGTACACAACAACAGTCAGTCATCTTTTTTATTTTTTATGATGTTCTATCTGCTTCATGGACGTCCTGCACTGTTCACTGTCGCTATCTACGTCGTTTTGCCGTCGTTGAGCTTGTGTAGAACGTGAAGGCGGGCGCCGGCCGTATTTGTTTGGCTACGACGCGTTGACGCGCACCGCGTCTCTCCGCGTCGCACTCGTTTTCCTCGACATCTCTCATGTCAACGACGTGTTGAATCGATCGCTCATGCGTTTTCTACCCTCTAGATGCCCAAAGACACCACCAAAACCAAGGTTAGTCTCCTATGCATTTCTCTTAGCCTTAACACCACTTTACTCCATATGCACTATACACTTTCCATTATTTTTGCCTTGTTCAACTTCCATTACGTCACTTCGTCGTGCTCATCGGCCACGATGCTGATTGACTCAACAGCGCACGGCTGCAAGTAAATCAGAGGGAAAGGCAACTAAGTCCAAGGCAACCAAGGCCAAGGCTACCAAGGCCAAGGGTGCTCCTAAACGTGCACTGTCCGCGTACATGTTCTTCAGTCAAGATTGGAGGGAAAGAATCAAGACTGAGAACCCAGATGCTGGTTTCGGTATGGCTATGGCGTTTCTTCTGGTCTTTCTTGTTTTCTGATCCCCATCATAGGTGAGGTTGGCAAACTACTAG
Organism: Suillus brevipes Sb2; assembly: GCA_011800875.2. Taxonomy (NCBI): domain Eukaryota; kingdom Fungi; phylum Basidiomycota; class Agaricomycetes; order Boletales; family Suillaceae; genus Suillus; species Suillus brevipes. The sequence continues at coordinate 248,556 of JRHT02000037.1, read as the reverse complement.
GTGCTAAGTGGAAGGAGCTCGACGAGGAAGACAAGCAGGTTCGTCCAAGCCTTAAGTCAAAACGCGGTTGGTGCTGACGCAACTAAACAGCCTTATATTGAATTGGCTGCCAAAGACAAGACAAGGGCAGAGGAGGAGAAGGCATCCATGGCCGCTGTATGTACACCTTATTATCCACCGTCGTGGCACGTATTGAATATCTTTTTGCAGACCAAATCTTCAGCAAAAGAGAAAAGCGACGGGGAAGAACAAGCCGATGAAGAGGAAGATTGATGCCGCGTCCCCCTGTCTCCTTGTACATATGAAGGCACTGTTCGCTTTCTTCTAACATAATTGTCATAAGCCATTTTCATGTCAGTTGAGTACATTAGCTTCCTATGCGAAACACGCGACACTCGTAACGCACTCTCCACGAGCCCTCGTACCATTTGCCTTCCTTTTCATTCGTGTTGCTATTCATGTCGTGTGTTTTGTTACACATTTATGTTCTGCATGTTGTCTCTCGTTACTTCAGAAAAGATTGTATTTTGTACGATCAAACTTTCTGTGGCAAGTTGGTGGAGTTGTTGATTGAACGACAGCACTAGTGATGCAGACTTACAGGGTCCCACCAGGTTTATCGTGACTGCAGTCATGTGATTGTGACACAAAACATCATGTGATGCGTAATACAGAACGCGCCCAAAATCGGTGTTCTCCTTTTTTTCTCACTCATACCACATCCAGCGACTTGACATTTGCCTGCTCAAGATGCCACTGCGAGCTGCCAAAGTGAAGCACTCTACATTCGGGCAAAGTATGTTTATATTCATATTCCTCGAGGTTAACTTGTAGGCTGACCTTCAGCAGGGATTCTCGAATCTGTCCCTGCACCCCTAGGTTTGCGTAATCCACACGAAACAACACCGATAGTCTTATTAATGATTTACTCCTTCCTGCACAGATCCTGACTCTGATCCAGAATTTAATCCTGGGGTCTTCATCTATGAGACTAAGAAGCGCGGAAAGCGCAAAGCAACGGCTGCAGAAGACGCGTCTCCGTCTGGCCCCTACGGCAAGTCACGAAAAAGACGAAGCGAGGTTCTTGGGGATTTTCAGTCATTACCCAAAAGTCGCGAGTTGTTTTTATAACGAAACGATACATGTTTTTGATCATTATATCAGGGAAACGCAGACCAATGGATCCAGAGGCGTCTCGACACCATAACCCACTCAAGGAGTACTTTGGTTCGTTTAGCAATGTTCTCGCCAGTACTTAAGCTTACTGCCAGCAGACGATGACCTTGGGCTACAGTCGGCGTCTGATGACGGTGAAGTGGATGAAGATGATCCTGAAGACGGCGACTCGGCAGAAGAACACGAGTCTGAATCTGATCAACCGGTAATACTTAGGACCATAACTGCATTCATTGAAGCATCGAAAGAGAGCACTCCGACTATACAGCCAAACCATTCACAAAATCCGGTCGATGATGATTCTGTCACTGGTAAGTTCATCTTGGACACATTGTAAACTGTGAACGCATACAATTCGTTTTAGAACCTGAGTCCGAGCCAGAAGTTGCTCAGGTTTCGAAGAAACGGAAGTCACCTGCATCAGAGCAGATTACGCCAGCTTCCAAGCGGAGAAAAACGCCTTGTCCCAATGGTACGTTCCCCCTTTATAACCAGCCGAGATAGACTTACCGTGACGCTCGCTATAGACGAATCTGAAACTGAACCAGAGTCCGACATAGAATTACCCACAGTTTTAAAAGTTTCAAAACAACTACCAGTCAGTGCCACAAAGCTCCCAGAATCTGACTCCGAAACGGAGCCCGAAGACGAAGACGAAATAGAAACATACCCCAATCCAGTATAGTTCCTAATCTAATTCTCTGATCGTCATCTACTGATGCAGATACATAATCTCCACCCAAAGCCCGGCTTCCCACTTGCTCCTGGTCAGAGCCCTCTCGGACCTATGATATTGGACAGAGCCGAGGGTATCACGGTGCCTGCGTCCATCAATACCTATCTGAGAGAATACCAGAGGGAAGGCGTGAGTTTCTTCTGGGATCTATATAAACAAGGTCGCGGTGGTCTGCTGGGTGATGATATGGGTCTTGTGAGTCCAAACGTGTTTTTCTTTTCTTTTCTCCTTGACTGAACCTTCCAATTGCTCAGGGTAAAACTATCCAAGTAATATCATTTCTCTCAGCAATCATGAAGAAGCACGGGGACGAACGCGATATCAACAGGCGTAGAGATCATGTATCTAATATTCAGGATGGAGTGGAATGGAGACAACGTCGCACTTTGCCACCAGCAAACAAGACTTGGCCCACATGTCTCATTATTGCTCCTACATCTGTTGTACCAAACTGGGAGCGCGAGTTCCAGACGGTGAGTGCATACAAGCAACAGGTATCGCCAATGTCTCACCACTTCCTTAGTGGGGGTATTTTGAAGTCGGATCATATACAGGTTCGAAGAAAGAGCGGGATGATGTCCTCACCGACTTCAAAATGGGCAGGCTCGATGTCGGTATGTTTATGAGGCTATCTCTTCTGCCCGCCTTGTAACCTTTGGAAACAGTGCTCACCACGTTTGACCTTGCCCGCCGGGACATTGCGCAATTGGACGACCTCGCTTGGTCTGCTGTCTTTGTCGACGAGGCGCATAGAGTAAAGAATCCAAAGTCGAAGATCACCCTGGCATACAATCAATTCACATGTCTTCGCCGCTTTGGCCTGACAGGTAAGGATACTTTGCGTCTAGAGGGACCTCTGATGCAGCGGGATATTTAGGCACGACCATTCAAAACAGTTACATGGAAGCATGGACGATACTCGACTGGACCAACCCTGGCCGGTTGGGAACAAGCAAGCAATGGAAAGGTTACGTTGTGAAGCCATTAACGATCGGTCAATCCACTAGTGCCACTGAAGAGGAGAGAACAAGGGCTTTGGTGAGTGCGGATCTTGCATCCCGCGGCTCATTCTGATGTCTAGCAGACAGTCGCCATTACAGTCAGAGACAAAGTACTACCCCAGTTCTTCAAAAGGAGGTAGGTCAACGTTTTTTTTGCAGATATTGCGTAAATCATCAATTTCTCCAGAACGAAGGACATCATTAAGGATCAAGTGCGAAACCTCTACCTGCTATACATCTTGTGCTAAACATAACCGTTAGCTACCCACGAAAACCGATGAAGTGGTCTTTTGTCCGCTTACACCTGTACAGGTCGCTGTTTACAGACGCATCTTGCACATGAATCCCGTACAGAATCTCGTCAGAAAGGACGAAAATTGTGATTGTGGATCAGGGGAAAAGTTGGTTCTCATTTCCATGTCCCACGCATACTAAGAATCATGTTTTGTACAGACGCAAAGACTGCTGCCACCCTATTGAGAAGGGAGGCGTCCTCAAGTATATGTCAATACTCATCAAGATCTCAAATCACTTGGCGTTAATACTTCCAGGTATCGTTGATGGTTCGGTGGCTCGCTATCAAATAAATGCTCACATTTACAAGCTCCGAACGATAGTCCAGAGCAAGTACGTGCGGAGGTTGCTATTCATCTCTATGGTGCATTGATAGTTGTTTTAGACTCTACGTAATCGGGAGCTCGCTGAAGTAGCCTTTCCGGGCCAGCCTATACCAAAGTATGGAACTGCCATGCTACTGCCACAATACTGCGGGAAGTGGGTCGTAAGTTATTGTTTTATGAAGTTTATGTTCGGCACTGTAAACTGCCCTTGCAGGTACTCGATACCCTACTTAGAGAATGGAGAAAAGACCGCTCGAACAAGGTCCTTATATTTACTAAATCCGTCAAGCTTCTTGATATGTTGGAGTTTCATCTCAACACCAATAGTATGCACAGGACTCATTTTGTATCGATCGAGTACTCATTGATTGCCAGGTTATGGTTTCCTCAAGCTAGATGGTTCCACGAAGCAGAGTGATAGTAAGACACGATCCCTCTATTGCCGTGGTCGCTAACACTGGCTTCAGGGATGCCTATGATAGATAGATTTCACCAGGACTCGGACATCTTCATATTTCTCATCTCTACTCTTGCTGGAGGAACTGGTCTTAACTTGACTGGAGCGAACAAAGTGGTCATTTTCGGTGAGTCTAAATATCATTGTCTGAGTGTCAGACTTGAAACTCGATGCTACGTAGATCCCAATTGGAGTATGTATTTACCTGATTTTGTTTGATATCGGCTCATGTCCACGTAGATCCCGCCCACGACCTGCAAGCTATGGACAGAGCATATCGCTTTGGGCAGACACGCGACGTTTTCGTTTACCGCCTCCTCGGAGCCGGCTCGATCGAAGAGTTGATTTATGCCAGACAATTGTACAAGCAACAACAGATGGCCATTGGGTATCAGGCAAGCGTGCAAACGAGGTATGCAATAAGGACCAAGATTCGAGCGCCTGATTTCAGATCTTCCTCTTAGGTATTTCTCCGGCGTTCAAGGGGACACTTCTAGACAAGGTGAATTGTTTGGAATAAAGAACATCTTCAAGCTGCATGAGGATACTCTGGCGACCAAGATGGCTGTAAGTTCATGCGTTCTGCGCAGGAGAATTGACGCAAACCTGCCGTAGATCGAGAAAGCGACGATCATGGAGCTAGACTGGGCTCTTGCTCATCTCAGCTCTTCAAAGTCGAAGAAATCAGCAAAATCTAAGGCTGATGACTGGGTGTACGAGGCCGACTCTAAGAGCGGAAAGGAGGAAGTAAGTCCCCTGTTTACTTGTCTAACGCCATCTAATCATGCATCAGGCCGACTTACGGGGACTGAGTGCTCTTCTCTTCGATGATGGTGGGCTTCAGCTGGACGCGGCATGTGTAATGACTGATTATTGAGTTCTCAAAGAACCTCCGGAGGTTACAGATGATAATGACATCCACAAGACACTCAGCGCAATAGGTGTTAAATACAGCCACCGCAACGACGATGTGCTACTACCAAGCCGCATAGAAGAAGAACGTTCTCGCACCGCACTCAAGGTTAGTGTTCGTGATATTCTTTCACAAGATTGTTGAGCGAATGCGATTGCAGGAGGCAAAGAGGAAACGAGCAGCTGCTAAGAAATTAAAATCCGAGCGAAACCAAAGCACCCCTCAGCAATCGAGAACCCCTGAACCACAATGGCCGCCTCGACGGAAACACCATAAAGCGCCTCTGTCTCCGCAATCAAAGTGAGTTCTCAAACAAGGTTTGAGGTGTTGAGACTCCTACTCATCGTCTGGTGTAGATTAGCCTCGCGACAAATGGCGCTGATTGAACTAGGCATGATCAATAGCCCAGCTGACTTACCTGTGTTCGCCCAGTCTTTGTGAGTAAGCTGAATGTTGCCGCAGATAACTTTGGCTAATTTATAATTAGTGCTCGAAAGTCGAGCGAAGAGCAGAACGAGATACTGGCGAAGCTGGACGAACATGTCCGCGGTCGTTCTTGAACTTCACTGGTCCACGACCAAAAGTAAGATTTCTTGGACTGCCACAGACGTGTCAGGATTGATAGTCATCGGTTCGCGAATGGAGTATGAACGCGTTGACATTAGTGGCAGGATTGATTAATTATAATATATACGCCGGTAATGTGGTGAGGTTGACATTTCTCTAGCGGGGAAGTTTTGAAGGATCACTTGTCGTACGCAGATAGTATGCTAGAGATAAGTAATAGGTGTTGGAGAACAACAACAAACTCGTTTCAGTTCACGACCATGGTACGAGCAACGACGAGAGGATGGGTATATATATATCATCTAGATAAAGCTGCGCATGTGGACATTCTGCTATCGGATCAGCACATTTGCACATCATTGCTTGTAAAGGAAAGAGTTTTCTGATTGCGCCAAGCAAGTTTGTGATCCGATACTCCACGTGTCTAAGTCCTGTCCTCTGTATATCGATGGAGCCTACTAGCCAAGCCAGAGAAGGAAGATAATAGTTCCTCATGGATTTATAGGTCTCATGACTAGCTACCACATCATAGACTCATGAATTTTCTGATGCTGATCATCGTCTGACGGGTCCACGTTGAAGTGTCGTTAAATTTTTGACAATGAATTTCACACATGCATTAACATATGTTCTCGATAGTGTTATCATTGTTAATGCAAGTAACCAGAGATTTACTCCCGCTGTCATTAACTATTTTTACTTCTTACAATGTGGCTAACCGTCGTCACTTCCTGTGATCTACAATGTTTGGCTTTTATCCTCACTACGGTGCTCCTGATCCACTGCATGTGATGTACGTGAAAACGTCTCCGTGATCATGAAACAAGGTAGGTTAGGTTTTAAAATTTAGCGCTTTGGGTATGTTACGACAACACCAACCTGCTGTTGTTGTCGTAGCGAAGGATGCCACGTTTGCATTACGTACCTGTCTTGCTGAAAACGCTTTCTTCATGCATGTGCCTACTCCAAAGTGGGTGCTTGTTACACAGCTCAGTGCCTTGTGTCTTATCAACGATTGATGGTAGGTGCCACCGGTGAGTTACTTATCCGAGTCAGCCTAACACCAGCTCTTATATGGCTTGCTCCGTAATGAGCGCTCCATGTCTAGTAGATAACGAAATAGAGTTGGGTGGGACCGGCTTTATTCATTTGCTGCTTCCTTTCATCCCACTAGCTGCGCACTATATGGAACCACCGCAGCACGCTATCGCAAAGGCAGACGAGGCCCTGCTCGCAGAGCTTGGGTACAAGCAAGAGTTTAAACGTGCATTTACACCCTTGGAGGTATTATCAGCGCCGCTGTTTTAAGCGAGTGGGGAACTGATAGCGAAGACAATCATAGGTCTTTGGTATAGCTTTCAGTATCATCGGCCTACTCCCCTCCATTGCGTACGTTGTCCTTTTCTTTGCCTTCCAAGAGCGCACTTTACCTCGCTGTTTTGCATAGCTCTGTTTTGTTTTACGCTGTGCCTAATGGAGGACCAGCCTCCATGGTGTGGGGTGTACGTCTTTTGCTACGGGTATCTCCATGCGCGAATTATGCTGATGGATGACATGGTTACTTGTCGGTACCATAGTGGGCAGTCGCGAGTCTTTTCATCCTCTGTATAGGGATGTCGATGGCCGAATTGGGTTCTGCAGCACCGACTTCCGGAGGCGTGCGTCTGTTCTTGTCTTCGCTGATGTGGTACCTTCGAGTGACGTGGACGAACTACAGCTATACTTCTGGACACACTCCTTGTCATCTCCGCGGTGTAGAAATTTGCTTGCCTGGATTGTTGGGTGTAAGTCTGTTATAGTAATGACGAGCAGAGGTATATTGACCCGATATCAGACTCGAACACCATTGGGACCATAGCGTCGGTCGGTAAGACGTTCATGGTTGCCTTCTGATGCTACATTTTGCTTAGCATGACTTTCTGCACAGCATCTATTGACTGGGGATGTGCCGTGCAAGTCATGGCTGCAGTATCCATTGGCTCAGGCCAGACCTTCACCGCAACGAGTGCGCAAACTTTGTGCGTCCTTAAAGACACCGACCCCAATCAATGAACTTACTCATCATGTCGGTTGTTTAGCGGAGTCTACGTTGCAATAGTCCTGTCGCACGCAGTGATATGCTGCTTGGGAACCGCGGTTCTCGCAAGACTGCAAACAGTTTATGTTGTGCTTAACGTCTGGTTTGTGCCGAGATTGTGTTGGTGCACTCAAGTCCTGAATTACGCCGGGTAGTTTGTGTTTCGCCGTTATTATCGGCCTTCCTGCTGCCACCCCAAAGGCGAACATGAACACCGCAAGCTATGCGCTTGGTAATTTCACAAATTGTCAGTGAATACATTCCAGTGGCGAATCCGACTGATCTCAGAATGATATCTACAGTGTACGGCTGGCCAGATGGCTACGCATTCATTCTAAGTTTCCTGGCACCGTCGTGGACCATTGGTATATTCCCAGTGGCGTTACACGTGCCATTAGTACTGATGTTCGAGTCGTGTTAGGCTCCTTCGACTCGAGCGTGCATATCAGCGAAGAATCGTCGAATGCTGCCACTGCTGTTCCATGGGCCATCGTAAGTTTTGAACTCCGTATTTTTTCAGTTGCTGAGTGCGTTCCAGGTCAGCGCCATCGGTATCGCAGGCATCCTCGGTTGGGGTGTGTATACGTTCATGTTAGCTTCTCAGATCCTGCTTACCGTCTCGCAGCAATAAACGTCTCCCTTACATTCTGCATGGGCACAGATATCAACTCCCTGCTCAATAGCCCAGTTGGACAGCCGATGGCTCAGATTTTCTTCAATAGCTTCGGCCAAAACGGAACGCTGGCATTGTGGTCCTTCGTCGTGCTTGTTCAGTAAGCGAACAGTGATGCCCTTCGAGCTATGGTTGACTAGGTACAGATATATGATGGGCTCGAGCATGGTTCTTGCATCATCCCGCCAAACATTCGCATTTGCCCGTGATGGCGCACTTCCGTTCTCATCCTACCTCTACCGCATGAACAGCTTCACCAAGACGCCCGTCAACACTGTTTGGTTCGTCGCGGTCAGCTCGATCGTCCTTGGCATGCTGTCGTTCGCGGGCCCGCAAGCCATCAACGCCGTCTTCTCTCTCTCTGTGACGGCGCTGTACATCGCATATTCAATCCCAATCATCGCGCGCTTCGTGTTCACAAACAACTTCAAGCCTGGTCCGTTCAGTTTAGGCATCTTTGTGAGTTCGACAGCTTGGTGCTTGAGGATGCGTTGTTGACGATTGGGCTGTGATTTGAAGAGCCTTCCAGTTGCTGTCACCGCGGTGTCGTACATGTTCATCATTAACATCGTATTTTTCTTCCCGACGACGCCACAAACCGATGTTGCGAATATGAACTATACCGTGGTCGTGTTAGGGGGTATACTCTTTTTGTCTATCATGTGGTACTATTGCCCTGTGTATGGTGGCGTGCATTGGTTTACGGGCCCAGTGTCAAACATTGAGAAGGTGAGTGAGAATGGGAGTATTCAGGAGTCGGTGGAGAAGAAGGAGCAAGGGATTATTAAGGAGGTACTTGTTGAGGCTTGATAACATAGAGTTAGTTCGCTCGAGCTGTGCGCTAGATGATGTGGAATGGCATTTGTTTTACGAGGAGATTCTTTTAAGCGGGTGGACACCGGTACGGATATTCCAATTAATTTGAGGAAACTGACACAGCTATTTAATGGTCAGATGAGAAATGACAACCGCAGCTACTAATAGCAACAGCGATGAGAACACAGGCCTGGTGGAGTGACACCAAAAATGACGGGCGTCGTGCATATGTTTAGCCTGAGATGATGGTTCGACGCGTCATGCGAATGCATCGAGAGGACCAGCTTGAGAGGTATACTGCGTTCAGACAAGCTTGGTGAGTCGATGGACGTGTGCTTCAAGGATCTAACGGTCACAGCCTGAAGTAGATCCAGATGAGTCTACCCGAAGACAGATGCGTTCGAGCCCCAGCTGGTGGTAAGCACCGTCTTGCAGCTATTCAACTTTTTGCGCGTCCGCAGTCTCATTTCGATTGGTAGTGTTCAAAACTGCGGTCCTGATGCCTTGGGCTCTAGATCCTACAAACCCATTAGAGGACGTCCGAATGAATTTGAAACAAGGATTTTGAAACAGAGCTCCTCACTACAATTCAAACTCCGACCTAATCCTGCCTAGCGGCACTAACTTTAACTTAGTAGAGTAACTTACTCAAGGTCAGCCACATCACAAAAGCTTCGACTTCTAGCTAAGTACACAAAGAGATCTTATCGTCACCTGGGACCCGTGACCCATCAATATCTATGGTTGGGTACAAACGGATGGGATCATGGGTTCTGTCAACTAATACATGGATCCGATGGTGCCGGGGGGCGTACGCCTGCCATGTTCCAATACAAATCGCTAATGCCAGTACTGCCCTCGGTACGCATATTACATGCGAGGGTTGTACGAGGGCAGCGGTGTTACACCGGAACAAGTGACTATCAGCACTGCCTTCGTAAGCAACCCCCTTCTGAGTGCGCGCGCACACAGCTTCATCGCTTCCGCTATCGATAATTAGGCCTTGGAGCGCTCAACAGATAAGTATCCGTGTGATGGATGTTGATCTGGGGTCTTTGTATTATAACTGTGATATACATGGAACTGACAAGAGTCCGACTTCCTCAACCCATCCTCGAGCGTCAGTCTCGCCATGGCGTTCATCTCACTCGATACTGCTGCTCTACTATCGACAGCGTTGGAAGGAATTTTATATGGTGAGTATCTTGATCAGTTCGTCTGTCCGGTCACCGCTAAGCTAGGATTTTTCAGGATTTTCGGTCCTCATGTTTATCGGCACCATGTGGTCACTGACCTACAAGCGTTCCATACGAGATATCAATCGTCCAGTCGCTGCTGCAGCCGTCCTGCTATTGATATTGAGTACTGCAGTTAGCTCCTCACCTTTTTCATCCAATGTCATCTACTGAAGTATTCCTCCAAGCACATAATCTTGGACATCGTTCGGACCGAATACGGACTGGTAATATATCGCAACACTTATCCAGGTGGTCCAGCGGCGTACTTCGGAGATGTTTCTCAAGGAATGTTTTTGATCAAGAATTCGATATACGTTGTCCAAACTCTACTTGGTGATGCGGTGGCGGTGGGTTCAATTTCTATCTTCCAGTTTGTATGCGCTATAGAAATGCCTTTCTGGTGACAGATTTATCGTTGTTATGTCGTCTGGCAAGCTGCCTCGGTCATCATCCTACCAACCATGTTGTGGTGCGGCGTCGCAGGTTAGGTTACTGTGATCCAGAGAGTCGCATTCTCTGATATTACCTTCAAGTCACTGGTGCCCTTTCGGTCTACGGCGATTCGCAAACCAGCAGTACCGGAATTATCTCCACCGAAATGACGGTGACATGCATGGGAGTGTTTTGTGGCTTTACACTTGCAACGAATTTGTTGAGTTCGGGTAAGCACGCTTCTACCCGACCACGGTGCCGTATTCTCATGCCAACTTGGATATTTCCAGGATTACTCGCGTATCGCATCTGGAAAATCGAGCGAAATGTCTCTACCTCTCGCGCTTCAAAGGTCATGACCACAAGTATAATGCGCGTTGTGATGGATTCTGCTATTTTGTACACCGCAGCGCTCCTTGCTACAGTGACCGGATCCCTCTGCGCGGGCAGTGGTCCGTTTGTGCTGATAGACATGGTAATCACCGACAACAAACATGATTTAAATAATGACTGATTTCCAATCACCTAGCTCACGCCGATCATCTCGATTGCCTTCTACATGGTGATCATCCGAATCGCAATCGGTAAAAACACCCACAGTCAGATCTTGACTGTCCGTGGGGGGATGACGAGTGAGACGGAACGAGGGAGCTTATCGCTGAATTCTATGAAGCCTCTGCAGGTCCACATTTCCCGTTCCATGCACTCGGATGGGACCCCGATGTACGGGGTTTGGAATCAGAGCCGACCGCCGACACGTAAGGAGACTTTGGATGAGACGTGTCTTGATGTATCATCAGGCTGAACTCCGTTACTGTTTTCATGGATTCGGGCTTTTGGGTAATCTTTGGTCGGTCCAGAATCAATACATGACTTTGTGTAATTACTGTATGTCTTTCGCTTTCATGAACAATATTAATGGTGATTGCTGCGTGGCACTGGTCTTGGTAGGCCGAGAGCTGACTATGGCAGTCCGAGTAATCCTTTTTTTGTCTTGCTGGACTGTTCCTCTATGGAATCGAGTGAAGTTAGGAGTTGAAGAGGCATGAAGGTGTTTGCCTTGCAACTGCATGCACGGAACGTCAATATTTCAGTTGCTATCGGGTGTTCCTGCAACTCAGGACGCTTGTAACGTGGCCACACAGATTCGTCGACGATATGGAATATATAACTCGAACATTCCATACACGTGCAAATGATAAGGCGTAGCGTGTTTTACAACAAGGACGGTAATACACCGTCAGTCAAAACTGATAAGCGGAGCACACGACAAGGAGAATTGCATTCATTTGTAAGGTAAACTGCTAAATGCGTCACGAGAAAATGAAGATTAACGACGAACGTCGGAGACGCACAACAGATACAGATCCAGAAGCGAGTCCAGCGTCCAGCCTGCCTTATCACTACGTCATGGCGAGGAGATGACATCGTTGTAGTACCACCGGCCGTAGGTGGGCTAGAAGAAGCAGAGGCAGTAGCATCTGGAGCCGTTGTGCTGCATTGCTGTGTGACGCCGGGATTTGGACGCTGTGAGCTGCTGTTGTCCGAGTTCAGTGGATCGACAATGCATTTCTGTGGATCATAGATGGTAAAGAACGTCCCAGAAGAAATACATAGAATCATGCTTTGGCCCTGTGCGAACAGACCCCAACTTGTCGTCGAACGATGCTCCTGCAATTCGATGCCTGCACCTCGTTGTCTGCGCCAGGTAGAATTTCGAGCGCAATCGAGAGGGCGGGGTACAGATGGCGTATCATAGAGATCGGGTTGGGCGCGACGGAAACGCGATGAAGAAGTGTTTCATGCGACGGTAAAGACATACCGGTATAATTGTGAGATGTGAATGGGAAGGGTAGATGATAGACATTTTATTCCAAAGGACAGCATGGTCATGATGACACAGGATGATCCTATGGCATCGAATACGCAAACCTGGGCATCACCACCGAACTCTGGAGACATGTAATTCGGTAACCTTGTTTTCAGCTTGTCGAAAGTACGTAGTTTCTGCAGGAAAACGACGCATCCCAATGTGGCACTCGATAGGACCATACGCGATGGCGATTATGTCTGCGCAAGTAAATATATTTGCTCCTTGAGATCGTTGTCATTAGCATGTCCTGGGATCCACCGATCGGTGAGTTTTAAAGAGAATTCTGCTTCTCGCTGTTTTAAATAACCGGTCAGATAATGGGCGCTAGCGTATACGCAACGCAAGTCATCCTCCATGTCAACAGTGGTAGATTCTGACGACTCACGAGGATGTTTCGTGGCGAATGGCCTCTCGTCTTCCATGGAGGTTGAGAACTAGCTAATCGTGGACCGACAAGTGATCATATGATGTTTGGGCGCTTCAGCTGCATAGCCTATTGCTGTGTATAAGCTGTGAGGCGACACGAGGATAAGGCATGTAAAACGTACCAGGAAACAGAATATTCGACTCTGACTTGACCAAAACAGCCACTATTCCCTGCTGCCCGCCCATCGCTGCTGTCCTCGTAAGTGATGATTTTGGAATTTGATAGATGAAAGCTGAGCTGGCGCTGCACTCGGTAGTAGGAGTTCTGGAACATGGCTTCACCCATCAGCAAAAAGAAGGAGACATCACCAATAACGCATCGCCAGAAATTTGAAGGACACACTGATTTTGTCTGGGGCGCCATACACCTGCCAGGCGGACAGCGGATCATAACTTGTTCATCGGATGGCTCGCTCCGAGTGTGGAACTTGAAGACCGGGAAACAGATAGGAGAAGACTGGAGAGACGGACTCGGAGATAGTGGAGTGTGGACTATAGCGTTGTCTCCAGATGGGAAGAAAGTGGTTAGCGGGAGCAATGATGGTGCAGTGAGGTTGTGGGACATCGACACATGCAAGGTTGTCGTGAAATGGACGGAGCATACAAGACTTGTGGGGTCTGTCTGCTGGAGCCGAGATGGTCGGAGAGTATTAAGCGGATCATTTGATGGGACTGTAAGGCAATGGGAGGTCGAAAGCGGAGAGACAATGCTCGAGCCAATCGAAAACATCCTCGCATTAATCGAAACCGGGCACGAACACGTGATGGCAGTCGTCTATTCACCAGACACGACTTTGATTGCGACTGGTGGATCGGATGGGCTCTGGACTGGAGAACTCATTGAGTGCTCAGTCAAGATCTGGGACGCAAAGACAGGGAAGCTAGTTGCGACTCTCAAAGGACACACTGACCTAGTGCGGTGCCTGGCTTGGACCAAGGACGGAAAAACACTCATCTCCGGGTCATACGATTGCTCGATTAGGACATGGAATACAACAAAATGGGAGCAAACCGCGGTTCTGAACGATCACACCAACCTTGTCTTTGCCATTGCAATTTCTCCGAGTGACCGCATCCTCGCAAGCGTTTCGCAAGACAAGACATCGCGATTGTGGAACCTCGACAATGGACAACCCATCAGTTCACCTCTCCAGCATGCAGAGCAAGTGAATTGCGTGTCGTTTTCGGCGGGTGGAAAGCGACTAGCCATTGGCTGCAATGACAAAAACGCATATATATGGGATGTTGGTGCTATTCTTACAGAGGCTGGTCTCGACGGCCTTTTGTCGGATCCAAAGGTGAGTTGACAGGCATGTCTCATGGTATTAGTGACATTCTCGCAACTGAATACGCTTTGCCTGGCCAAGAAGTCAGCGCCTCATGTACGTGGCGCCTTCGTAAAAAGTCTTTGTATTCAAACATACTCTAGGTTAATGCTATACGACGTCCAATTCAGCCACGTCCGCCTGCTTATCGGGTACCCCATGGTTTTTTCGATGGAGTCCCACCATCGCATGTATGTCATCACTCTCGCTTTGATTTTATTTTCCTGAACTCCGTGTTCTCAGTCCTCTGCACGAAGCCATCCCCGTTCCTCAGCACTGCCAGGCAGCACGTTTCTCAGCGGCTTGTTTGGCCATAGCCCCTCCGATGTTCATGAGACGTCACCGTCCTCTCCTCTCGATTGGGCTCGAACCCTTCTCAAACCGCGGAGACAAAGTGGTAATCAAATTGAATTGCAAGGGCGTAGCCCTGCAGTTGGTGACGTTCCGTATGCAAAGGGAAAACGTGTAAGTTCTTCCTCTTTCACAGTATAACTTCACCTAATATCATGTAGAGAAATGCCTCAGCAGGGGAGAGACGGAAAAGACCGCTGCCCTGGCAAAACTCTGCTGCAAGCGGCTCGCGGCCTCCCGAGCCGAATGCAACGCAACAATCTGGCACAGCAACTCAGTCCCAGCCATCTTTGCAACCCCAGCCAGCTGTCTCCAATTCGTCTACCACAGCTGCTGTCGGTGATAATGCTGCGGCTACAAGTTCGACGCCCTCACGGCCTGATGTAGTGCTCAGACAGGCTGGACTTTGGGCTCGCTTCTGGCTCTTCATTGGATGTCTGTCTCCTGAATACCAGGATGGCCGTCATTAATCTACGAATATCTCGCCCCTGACGATGATGTCTCGCACGCCTCTAAAATATTATACCTCTCATCGACGAGATCTGTCACTCTGCCATTTTTCGGGCTGTTATTTTGATCCCACACGATAAGCTCTGTCCAATATTGATAGATGTTCGAATGACCTGATATCCACTTACTCCTCCATTTGTAGTTGTCGCCTTAGGGTATCCGCGTGATCGATAGAACGGTGGTTAATGAGACGTCTGTGATGGATCTGGTATATTCTCCTACTTCAATGTACCACAGCAGAGGTACATTACCTATCGATCTAGGCCTCGCCACATTGGTAATTAATAACCCACGACGACTGGCT
>JRHT02000037.1:192777-232056 GCA_011800875.2 Suillus brevipes Sb2 | reverse complement strand
AAATGCTCCAATGCCGAGACCTGCAGAATTATCCTGATAATGAATTTTGGGTTATGCGGTGAATATCAGTTTTGAAATAGGACTCTTACGGTGTGTGGTGAGGAAATCGCCGTGACTTCCACCTTGAATGACCTGTCGTCCGTGCTCTGAGATACCGAGTCGTTGGGTAGGCTGTGCCAGCGAAAGGGCGACGAGCAACATGTCCTGCTTAGCAGCCCTGGTGAAGGCCGTAGACCTTGTCCAGTGGAATGGTGGGTGGTCGCTCTTTTCTTGGCGCGAGAAGGTTCGGCGAAGTGTGGGGTGTATCTAAACTTGGGGTAAGGATCGTCTGAAGCATTATCATCGCTGTTGATGTTTGCTTCGGCGGTGTATAGAAGGGATGTTTCCGATGGGGAGAAGGAAAGCGAGAATGTGAAATCTGACATCTGATTTGCAAGTATTTCGGGACATTTGCAGGTTATTGGACTCACTATCTGTATGGAAAGCATCGTGGTACTTGGTGACATCCAAGGAAGCTTCTATCTGGGCTCCGGCCCAGATTTCGACGAAACGTTTCGTGCTTGTGCCATTAGAAATCTCTCGGAGGATTGCCTGGCGAGACTTGGAATGAGATGTAGCAAACGCCTTTACTTCTGAGGAATCATGAGAGGTTGTGTGATGGTCAGAAGTGATGCCCCCGGGGAAAGTCTTGGTAAGGGATTGTACGGTGTTACGCTCGTGATCACGAACAGAGTAAGTGACGCGTGCAACTGTGCAGGCATGCCACATCTATTATTGATCTCTGGTTATGATGATAGACGCACCATCGTCGCCAACGAAATCAGCAGACACAGGAAGGGGTAGCTCTGCAAATTCCGTGTAAAGCGTTGATGGACCGGTGTGTTGAAGTAAAGACATGTTAGTATTGATACTTGTGTGATTCTGGCGTTTCACAAATGCCGAGAGCAGTGATAGATGTGTTTGGCACGTGTCCAGTGTCCACTGCCACTGTCTAAAGAACCTCAAATTGGTTGAAAACAAGTTGACGCGTTTGAATAGACGGTGAGAAGACATGAACATGATACCACGACAGACAACTGCGGCTACTAGCAACAGCAATGAGAACACAGGTGGAGTGATGCAACAAAATGACGGGCATCATGTTCATATAATGGTTCGATGCGTACGCATCGAGCTTGAGAGGTACTACGTATAGACAGGCTTGGTGAGCCAATGAACGCGTGCTTCAAGAATCAGAATCAAGATACCAAGGATCTAACGGTCACAGCCTGAAGTAGGCCATCTCTAGCTAGGGCCTGATGCGTTCAAGCCCCAGCAGGTGGCTTTTAAGCTATTCCTTTTGAATGATGTTCGTATGTTCCACTTAACATGTCGCGGACAGGTAAAGCGATTTTGCGCGTCCGCAGTCTTCCGAGGTCGTTTCGATTGGTATGTTTAGTGTCCATAGCTGCGGTCCTGGTCTCTTGCAATGATAGGTTCTAGTGCCCACTGCCTACGAAACCATTAATAGAGGACATGGGGTGCATGAACGGGTCAATCCGAATGTCCCGGCGTGCGCATTTGAATTTGAAACAAGGATTTGGAAACAGAGCTCACACTACGAATAAAACTCCGATCCAATCCAGCCTAGTGGCTGGCACTAAACGTCAGCCACACCTTCGACTTCTTGACAGGTAAGTACACGTTGAGATCTTATCATCACCTGCTGACTAGGGAGCTGGCCAATATTGGTTGGGTATAAATGTTAGGCGGCAATGGGATCATGGGTTCTGTCAAAAGTACATGGATCCGATTGTGTCGCGGGGCGTACACCTCCCATGTTCCAATACAAAACACTACTAGTACCCTCGGTACGCATATCATATGTGCATGCAAGGGCAGCGGCGCTACACCGGAATAGTGACTATCAGCACGGCTTTCGTAAGGAACCACTTCTGTGCGGACACAGCTTCATCGCTTCCGCTATTGATAATTAGGCCTTGGAGCGCTCAACAGAAAAGTATCCGCGTGATGTGGGGTCTTTGTATTATAACTATGATATACATGGAACTGACCAGAGTCTGACTTCCTCAACCCCGGGCCATCCTCAACCCATCCTCGAGCGTCAGTCTCGCCATGGCGTTCATCTCACTCGATTCTGCTGCTCTACTATCGACAGCGTTGGAAGGAATTTTATATGGTGAGTATCTTGATCAGTTCGTCTGTCCGGTCACCGCAAAGCTAGGATTTTCAGGCTTTTCGGTCCTCATGTTCATCGGCACCATGTGGGCACTGACCTACAAGCGTTCCATACGAGATCTCAATCGTCCAGTCGCTGTTGCAGCCGTCTTGCTGTTGGTGTTGAGTACCGCAGTTAGCTCCTCACCTCTTTCATTCAATTTCATCTACTGATACATTTCTTCAAGCACATAATCTTGGACATTATTCGGACCGAATACGGGCTGGTAAAATATCGCAACACGTACCCAGGTGGTCCAGTGGCGTACTTCGCAGATGTTTCTCAAGGAACGTATGCGATCAAGAATTCGATATACGTTGTCCAAACTCTGCTTGGTGATGCGGTGGCGGTGGGTTCAAATTTTATCTGCCAGTTTGTGTTTGTCATGGAAATGCCTTTCTGGTGACAGATTTATCGCTGTTATGTCGTTTGGCAGGCTGCCTCGGTCATCATCCTACCAATCATGTTGTGGTGCGGCGTCGCAGGTTAGATTACAATGATCTAGAGAGTTGCATTCTCTGATATTACCTTAAAGTCACTGGTGCTCTTTCGGTCTATGGCGATTCGCAAACCAGCAGTACCGGAATCATATCCGCCGAAGTGACGATGGAGTGCATGGGAGTGTTCTGTGCGTTTACACTCGCAGCGAATTTGTTGAGTTCGGGTAAGCACGCTTCTGCCCGGTGTCGTATTCTCATGTCAACTTGGATATTTCCAGGATTACTCGCGTACCGTATCTGGAAAATCGAGCGCAATGTCTCTACCTCTCGCGCTACGAAGGTCATGACCACAAGTATCATGCGCGTTGTGATGGACTCTGCTATTTTGTACACCGTAGCTCTCCTTGCTACAGTAACCGGATCCCTCTGCGCGGGCAGTGGTCCGTTCTTGCTGATAGACATGGTAATCACCGACAACATACATTTTTAAAACAATGACTGATTTCCAATCACCTAGCTCACGCCGATCATCTCGATTACCTTCTACATGGTGATCATCCGAATCGCAATCGGTAAAAACACGCACAGTCAGATCTTGACTGTCCGCGGGGGAATGACGAGTGAGACGGAAAGAGGGAGCTTATTGCTGAATTCTATGAAGCCTCTGCAGGTCCACATTTCCCGCTCCACGCACTCGGATGGGACCCCGATGTACGGGGCTTGGAATCAGAGCCGACCGCCGACACGTAAGGAGACTTTGGATGGGACGTGTTGTGATGTATCATCAGGCTGAACTCCGTTACTGTTTTCATGGATTCGGGCTTTCGGGTAATCTTTGGTCAGTCCGGAATCAATGAATGACTTGATCAAGTCTTTGTGTAATTACTGTATGTCTTTCGCTTTCATGAACAATATTAATGGTGATTGCGGCGTGGCGCTGTCTTGGTAGGCCGTGAGCTGACTATGGCAGTCCGAGTCGTCCTTTTGTCTCGCTGGAGTGTTCCTCTATATGAAATCAAGTGAAGAGGCATGAAGTGGGTAGTCAATATTTCAATTTTTATCGTGTTCTTGCAACTTAGGATGATTTTGTACGTGTACCGTGGCCACAAATTTTCGTCGACGATATGAAATACATAATTCGAACACTGCATACACATGCAGATGATAAGGCGTAGTGCGTTTTACAACAAGGACGATAATAAACCGTCAGTCAGAACTGATAAGCAGAGCACATGACAAGGAGAAATGCATTCATCTTAAGATATGCTAAACAACGAACGTCGATATATTCCGGGGACGCACAATAGCTAAAGAGCCAGAAGCGAGTCCAGCGTCGAGCCCGTCTTACCATTATATCAAGGCGAGGAGATGGCAATGTTGTAGTACTACCGACGGCAGGTGTGCCAGGAGCAGCAGAGACAATGACATCTGGGGGCAAAGATGACCAGCCGGAGCCACTGTGAGCTGCCGTTATTCGAGTTCAGTGGATCGACAAGCATCTCTGTGTATCATAAATGATAAAGTTGAACGTCCCCAGAGGAAACACAGAGACCTACGCGTTTGCCCTGTGCGAACAGGACTGTCGTTGAATGATGCGATCCGATGCCCTGCGTCACTTTGTCTGCGCCAGGTAAAACCTCGAGCGCAATCGAGAGGGTGGGGTACAGATGACATATCACACGGATCGGGTTGGGCGCGACGAAAACGCGATGAACAGGTGTTTCATGCGACGGTAAAGATATACCGGTATAATTTTGACGTGTGGATGGGAAGCGTGGATGATGGGCGTTTTGTTCCAAAGGACAACATGGTCATGATGACACAGGATGATGCTATGAGATCGAGTGCGTGAACCCGGTTATGACTATCGAACTCTGGAGACATGTAAGTCGGAAATCTTGTTTTCAGCTTTTCTCGATAGGACCGTCCGTGATGGCGATTATGTCCGGGCAAGTAATACTTGCCGTTGGCGTTAGCATGTCCCGTGATCCACCGGTCGGTCAGTTTTAAAGAAGCTGCTGCTTCTGAGCAGCTTCTTGCTGTGGCTTTAAATAACTGATTAGATAACGGGCGCTAGCATATAGGCAAAGCAACTCATCATCCAATTCGATAGTAGTAGATTCTGAGGACTCACGAAAAGGTTTCGCAGCAAACGGCCTCTCGTCTTCCATGGAGGTTGAGACCTAGCTAACCGTGGACTGAAATATGATCATGCGATGCTCGGGCGCTTCAGCTGCATCCCATGCTGTGTATAAGCTGTGAAGCGATACGAAGATAAGGTATGTAAAACGTACCAGGAAGCAGATAATTCGACCCCGACTTGACCATAACAGCCATTATTTCCTACTGCCCGCTCACCACCGTTGCTGAGAGTCTTCCTCGTAAGTGATGATTTTGGAATTTGATGGATAAAAACTGAGATGGCGCTGCACTCGGCAGTAGGAATTCTGGAGCATGACTTCACCCGTCAGCAAAAAGAAAGAGACATCAGCAACAACGCATCACCAGAAATTTGAAGGACACACTAAGCCTGTCTGGGGCGCCATACACCTGCCAGGCGGACAGCGGATCATTACTTGTTCATTGGATGGCTCGCTCCGAGTGTGGAACATGAAGAGCGGTAAACAGATAGGGGACGATTGGAGAGATGGGAACAGTGGAGTGATAAGTATAGCGTTGTCTCCAGACGGGAAGAAAGTGGTTAGCGGGAGCGATGATGGCGCAGTGAGGTTGTGGGACATCGACACATGCAAGGTTATCACCAAATGGACGGGGCATACAAATGGAGTGGCATCTGTCTGCTGGACCCGAGATGGTCGGAGAGTGTTAAGCGGATCATTGGATGGGACTGCAAGGCAATGGGAGGTCGAGAGCGGAGAGAAAATGCCCAAGCCAATCGAAAACATCCTCGCATCAATCGAAACCGGGCATGAAAACGTGTGGGCAGTCGTCTATTCACCAGACACAACTTTGATTGCGACTGGTGGAGTGGATGGGCCCTACACTGGAAAACCTATCGAGTCCTCAGTCAAAATCTGGCACACAGAGACAGGCAAGCTAGTTGCGACTCTCAAAGGACACACCGACAGGGTGTGGTGCCTGGCTTGGACCAAGGATGGAAAAACACTTGTCTCCGGGTCGTACGATTACTCGATTAGGATATGGAATACAACCAACTGGCAGGAAACCGCGGTTCTGGATGAACACACCAACATTGTCCTTGCCATTGCAATTTCTCCTAATGACCGCATCCTTGCAAGCGTTTCGGGTGACAACACAGCGCGATTGTGGAACCTCGAAAATGGACAACCCGGTCCCATCGGTTCGCCCCTCCAGCACGCAGGTGACGTGAACTGCGTGTCGTTTTCGGCGGGTGGAAAGCGACTAGCCACTGGCTGCAGCGATAAGAATACGTACTCATGGGATGTTGCTGCGATCCTTAGAGAAGCTGGCCTTGATGACCTTTTGGATCCAAAGGTGAATTGACACGCATGCCTCATTTTTCACATTCTCAAAACTGAACGCGTCCTGCCAGGCCAAGAAGTCGGCGCCCCACGTACGTGGCACCTTCGTCAATATATATCATCTTGTTCAATATATATATTATAGGTCAATGCTACACGCCCTCCGATTCAGCCACATCTATCTGCTTACCGGGTTCCTCAAGGTTTTTTCGATGGAGTCCCACCATCGCATGTATGTCATCACTCTTGCTTCGATTTTATTTTCCTGACCTCCGTGTCCTCAGTCCTCTGCACGAAGCCATCCCCGCTCCTCAGCACTGCCAAGCAGCACGTTTCTCAGCCGCTTGTTTGGCCACAGCCCCTCCGATGTCCATGAGACGTCCTCTCCTCTCGATTGGGCTCGAAACCTTCTGAAACCGGCAATTGAGTTGCAAGGGTGCAGCCCTCCAGTTGTTGAAGTTCCATGTGCACCGGGCCAGCGTGTATGTTCCTTCTCTTTCGCAGTTCAACTCTACCTAATCTCACGTAGAGAAATGCTTGTGCGAGGGAGAAACGGAAAAGACCGTTGCTCTGGCAGAACGCTACTGCAAGCAGCTCACGGCCTCCCAAGCCGAATGTCACGCAACAATCTGGCACAGCAACTCAGACCCAGCCATCTTTGCAACCCCAGTTAGCTACATCGAATTCGTCTACCACACCTGCCGTCGGTGATAACGCTGCGGCTACAAGTTCAACTCCCTCACAGCCTGATGTAGTACTCAGACACGCTGGACTCTGGACTCGCTTCTGGCTCTTCATTGGATGTCTATCTCCTGAATACCGGGATGGTCATCATTAATCCACGATTTCCTCGTCTCTACCAAGATTTCTCGTGTGCATTTAGAATATTGTGCCTTTCGTTGACAAGGTCCGCCTCTCTGCTATGTTTTGAGCTGTTACTTTTTGATACCACACTTCTATGCTCTCCATTGGATTGGACGTCTGTGATATTCGAATGATCTGATACTCGCTTACTCAGACTGTTTGTAGTTATCGCCTCAGGATATTTGCTTAAATGAAGGACAATGAATAATGAGACGATTGTGATGAATTTGCTTTATTCTCGTGCTTTGATGCAGTATCACAGAAACAGACTTGGCTGATTCATACCTTCACTTGGGGCT
Organism: Suillus brevipes Sb2; assembly: GCA_011800875.2. Classification (NCBI taxonomy): domain Eukaryota; kingdom Fungi; phylum Basidiomycota; class Agaricomycetes; order Boletales; family Suillaceae; genus Suillus; species Suillus brevipes. The sequence continues at coordinate 224,771 of JRHT02000037.1, read as the reverse complement.
GTTGCGCGATTGAAGAGTGGTCAAGTCTTATGTAATTGGTCTGTCTATCTAATAGTGATTGCATCTTAAGCGACATGCACGAGCGTCTGCTCTCTCACGTCAGGTGTCTCGTCCTGCTTTTGCTTCCTGTACGTGTTCGCTCTGTCTATTCGTCGTCGGTCATTGGCCACATTGACGTGATCAAGTCTTTTCCTCTGCAAGGCACGTTCTATGCGCCGCGCTTGAATGTCCCTGTGCCGAGTGGGTCCAGTGGGACATAGCGTATAGGCAACGCAACTCATCCTGCAATTCAATAGTAGTAGATTCTGAGGACCCACGAAAAGGTTTCGCAGCAAACGGCCTCTTGTCTTCCATGGTTGTTGAGGCCTAGCTAATCGTGGGCTGAAATATGATCATACGATGCTTGGGCGCTCTAGGTGCATAGCCTGTGCTGTGTATAAGCTGTGAGGCGACATGAGCATAAGGCATGTGAAACGTACCAGGAAGCAGAATATTCAACTCTCTTGACCATAACAGCCACTATTCCCTGCTGCCCGCTGATCGTTGCTGAGAGTCTTCGTAAGTGATGATTTTGGAATTTGATGGATAAAAACTGAGCTGGCGCTGCACTCGGCAGTAGGAGTTTTGGAACATGGCTTCACCCATCAGCAAAAAGAAAGAGACTTCAGCGATAATGCATCGCCAGAAATTTGAAGGACACACTGATCGTATCTGGGGCGTCATACACCTGCCAGGCGGACAGCGAATCATAACTTGTTCAGAGGATGGCTCGCTCCGAGTGTGGAACTTGAAGAGCGGAAAACAGATAGGGGACGACTGGAGAGATGGAGACAGTGGAGTGAGTAGTATAGCGTTGGCTCCGGATGGGAAGAAAGTGGTTAGCGGGAGCAATGATGGTGCAGTGAGGTTGTGGGACGTCGACACAGGCAAGATTGTCACGAAATGGACTGGGCATACAGAGGGAGTGGAGTCTGTCTGCTGGAGTCGAGATGGTCGGAGAGTGTTGAGTGGATCTTGGGATCAAACTGCAAGGCAATGGGAGGTCGAAAGCGGAGAGATCCTCGCACCAATCGAAACCGGGCACGAACGTGTGTGGGCAGTTGTCTATTCACCAGACACGACCTTAATTGCGACTGGTGGATGGGATGGGCCCCGGGCTGGCGCTGAATCCTCGATCAAAATCTGGGACGCGAAGACAGGTGAGCTAGTTGCGACTCTCAAAGGACACACCGACGCAGTGCTGTGCCTGGCTTGGACCAAGGACGGGAAAACACTTATCTCCGGGTCATTCGATTCCTCGATTAGGACATGGAATACAACAAAGTGGAAGCAAATTGCGGTACTGGATGAACACACCAACGTTGTCTATGCCATAGCAATTTCTCCGAATAACCGCATCCTCGCAAGCGCATCGTACGACACGACAGCGCGATTGTGGAACCTCGACAATGGACAACCCATCGGTTCGCCCATCCAGCACGCAGAGCAAGTGAACTGCGTGTCGTTTTCGGCGGGTGGAAAGCAACTAGCCACTGGCTGCGATGACGAAAACGCATATATATGGGATATTGCTGCGATCCTACAAGAGGCTGGCCTCGACGACCTTCTGTCGGATCGACAGGTGAGTTAACAGCCATGTCTCATGGCATTGCATTCTGACAACTGAATGCACTGTGCCAGGCCAAGAAGTCTACACTCCATGTATGTGACATCTTCGTAAAAATATATCATTGCAATCAAACATACACTCTAGGTCAATGCTACGCGCCCTCCGATCCAGGTACATCGATCTGTTCCTCAAGGTTTTTTTGATGGAGTCTCACCATCGCATGTGTGTCGTCACTCTCGCTTCGATTTTATTTTCCTGACCTGCGTTCTCTCAGTCCTCTGCACGAAGCTATCCCCGCTCCTCAGCACTGCCAGCCAGCACGTTTCTAAGCCGATTGTTCCACCGCAACCCCTACGATGTCCATGAGACCTCACCATCCTCCCCTCCCGGCTGGGCTCGAAATCTTTTGAAACGGCATAAACAAAACGGTGAAGTCATCGAGTTCCAAGGGTGCAAACCTGCAGTTGTTGAAGTTGCGTACGCAAAGGGCAAACGTGTAAGTTCTTCCTCTTTCGCAGTATAACTTCACCTAATATCATGTAGAGAAATGCCTCAGCAGGGGAGAGACGAAAAAGACCGTTGCCCTGGCAGAACTCTGCTGCAAGCAGCTCACGGCCTCCCAAGCCGAATGCCACGCAACAATCTGGCACAGCAACTCAGACCCAACCATCTTTGCCCCAGCCAGCTACATCGAATTCGTCTACCACACCTGCTGTCGGTGATAATGCCGCAGCTACAAGTTCGGCGCCCTCACGGCCTGATGTAGTGCTCAGACAGGCTGGACTTTGGGCTCGCTTCTGGCTCTTCGTTGGATGTCTGTCTCCTGAATACCAGGATGGCCGTCGTTAATCTACGAATATCTCGCCCCTGACGATGATGTCTCGCCCGCCTCTAAAATATTATACTTCTCATCGACGGGATCTGTCTCTCTGCCATGTTTCGGGCTGTCATTTTGATCCCACACGATAAGCTCTGTCCAATATTGATAGATGTTCGAATGCCCTGATATTCGCTTACTCCTCCATTTGTAGTTGTCGCCTTAGGGTATTCGCGTGATCGATAGAACGGTGGTTAATGAGACGTCTGTGATGGATCTGGTATATTCTCCTACTTCAATGTACCACAACAGAGGTACATCGATCTAGGCCTCGCCACATTGGTAATTAATAACCCACGACGACTGGCTACGTAGCCAATGCTGTACGTTGATGCGATACATCAGCGCTTCAGACACCAATCGATGCTCTACATAGACCTGCAGGGATGACACTATCAAATGCGATAAATTGCGATGAACTGCTATTTGCTAACACACAACCATACCATTTTTCTTTGCATCTTGATTTTAGTGAGGCAGAGAGAGTGACGTTTACCAAGGACTCATAAAGTAAGGCGTTCCATTGAGGGGGTGCGATGGGAGAGACGAGTCATGCTATTTTTCAACTTATCATGAGCGATTTGTCCTTGTAGCTTCCATGGCAGTGTGTAAACCGAACTAGTTAAGACCCACCTTGGTATGTTCTAACCTGCCATAGAATCCTGTGCACCCGTCCGCGTCAACAAGGGAACGAAAGCACAATCACATGCATGACCGTACTGACAAACGTCACGCAAGGAATCGCATATTAATATTAATTCCAAAAGCAAGGAGTGAATGATCTAATGTTATGATATGTGTAGCGACTCAGTCGTCGCTATATAAAAAATCAATGCTTTTGTTAAAGACACATGAAAATTCACACTTACTCTGAAGGTTCCCTCCGTAAGAACAAATCTATGGCTGCGGAGAACGCAGCAAATGCCAATCCACCGCCAAGAGCAGCTTTAGGTCCCGAATTACGAGCAAGAACACCTCCTGCAACAAAGCCTGCAGCAATCGGGTTTACCATGTCGTTCTTCGCTCGGTACTGGTGAACGCATGAGATTAGGCCAATGAAAACAATTGAATGAAACTTACGCCTTCAATCACACATTCTATTCCGGCAAACAATGCTCCAACTTTTCCAAAGCCCTTTCCGCTTTTCCACATCCCTCTACCCATTTCCTTGAATATTTCACGGGCCTTCTGAGTGTTGTTCATGCCAGCTTGCGTAGATTGCCGTAGCAAAGGATCCTCGTATGCAAACGATGAGGACATGAGAGAGAAAAATGCTCCAATGCCGAGACCTGCAGAATTATCCTGATAATGAATTTTGGGTTATGACTTAGGCGCCTTCGAACATGGTGCACTTACCGCCGACACCAGCAATGACCGTCTTTGCGGCACAAGACTCCATGCCCATGGTCATCCACCCTTGGTACTTTTTGGCTTCGAGTAACTGAGAACGGTCCTCCTCTGTCATTCCTGGAGGAAGGGGCTCCCTCCCCGCAGGAAACATTGGAGCAACCAGTGGGAAGCTCATGGTTACTTGCAAACAAACCTTTTCTCGCCGAAGGACGTATTTGAGGTTATTTAGCAAAAGTTTTATTACATAAGCGCGCGTTTGTTTGGATCAATTATTTTGAAATGTTTGGGCCGAGAGTCCGAGACGTCCAGTCGATCCACGACCGCGTTATATGTCATGACATCATGCTACCTCCTCACATTAATATATTTGCACTTTGCCTTTGCTTTGCCTGAACATTTTCTTCAGCTCGGTGACATCGGAAGCACTACAAACTGAGGGTACGGATTTAGAAGGCTCAGATTGCATCTCCCAGTCACGGTGGTCCTAGGTAAACTTTTTCGACTCGTCGTCAACTTCAACTTGAACTTAGTTGAAGTACACACAGTTATTAGTATGTGCCCTTTGCACGCTCTCTCAAGACATAACCTACTGATTCTTCCTGGCAGGACCCTTGACCTGAGGTTAACTTAGTCCGGATGACACTGACAAATTGAATCGAAGCACATCGCATTCATACTAACTTGTTCATTGTTCTTCCGTACCTCTGACACGCATCAATCAAGGTCCCTGTCACCCGTATGCATGCTCACTCGCCAATTCAGGGCTGCCCTCAGTGAGACGACCCACGTTTGATGTTGACATACAGTTAATTCAATCAGCGACGGCAGCCTAGTCAGCGCCAGACCGAGCAACGTCTGCGTCCCAAGTTTCAAGCGTGTGTACATCTATTATCTATTTGCTTTATCCTGAATACGTACCAAGCTTGCATGGCAAATAACTCTGAGTTCAAGTTGTCCGAACAACGTGCCCACCTCACCCGCACGTACGCTATCAGCGCCTCTGCCTCCGGATTCATTTTACAGACTCTACAAGCATTCAAGTATCAAACCGAGATGGAATCAGCGCTGCACCCCAGTAATTCAGGGCTGTCTTGCTGAGTCGATTCACTCGACGGTGAGTCGGCGCTAGGTCGAACCATGTCCGTTCCCAAGTGCGTGCATACTTATTGCTTGCTCGCTTCACCCCATTCCAAGAACAATTCTAGTACTTCTTCTGCAGGCTTTACTAATGGGTTTTCATGTCAGTAGAATCCAGTTCAAGATTACTAGTGCCCAGGAATGCTGTTTCGTCCATATGCAGCAACTCGATGGTCCCCGAACTCACGGACAAAGGGGCGTTTCGATTCGGAACACAACTAATCCAGGACCAAGGCAACGATATATCCCAAGGTGCTATTGTTGAAGGCCACATCAGGCTACCACATATATCCCATGAGTGCATCCTCAGCACAATTTGATCGTGCACTTCACGCACACTCACCAAATAGGTTGTAGCGGCCTGAAATCAGGCTTCAACATCAGCTGACCATAGCTGTGCATCTAATTTGCACTGCCCACAACTTACATGTATCCGCAATCCAATGTACGACATAATGTCAGATGCATGCCTATGTGGTAGAACCCAGAACCATTCAAGAGCGTGGTCTATTTGGAAAAACACTCGAACTCGAGACGCCCTCTAACCCATTTGGTATGCCGTATCAATGCCACGTACTTTGTTCAGTTATTCCGTTGCAAAAATATTGACGAGTTCAAGTAACGGCACCCGACCACCCTGGCCAGCGGTCACGGAGCCGTATTTGGCAGCGACATTCTGTGAATCTGTGATATTCGACTTACATTTATTAAGGGGCAGCAGTATTCGAGCTGTTCATCAACTTCCTTTGATTTTCACCGACCATGCCACTAATAATTGGTCTCCAGTACCACAGTCGTGCAAACAATGTTGTACAGTGATTCACGCTACCGATGGAACCACCGTCACCGACTGTACATGAGCTTTTGATTTGCTTTGACAACACAATACCTAGGTAAGCCTGTCTTTTCTCGTTGTATTCCGAGTCCGAGATACTGACGTGCTTGCTTTCGCCAATGCGTGCAATCAGCATGATACGTGCAGGTGTGCGTGAAGGAGTGCTGTAATTGAGTGTCATTATCGTGCTGTCCCGTTGACTGAAAATGAAGATGCTCTTTAAATGTGATGTCGAATGAACTAGGCGATTGATGAGGGTCACCGTGACATTGCGGCAATCTCGATGATCAATACCACGTGTAACATGTTTGGGACACTTCTAGTTTTTACATTTACTCAGGAGTCCCTGCAAAGTCCCTGACCCATCAGCTCGCTCAGTGCGAAGGACAGTAGGCAATACATTCCAAGAATGGGCAAATATAACGCACGAAGTAAAACGAAGTACTGGATGAAGCAAAAGCGCGAAACACTTTCCAATCCGAACATCAAACCACGCAATCTTGTGCTCCATGCTCACGTCCAGTATCCCATCGTCCATATAGTTAACATCAGTAATTAAATTCTCCACATCATCACCATCCGCGCCCGCATATCACCAGCAGTCAGCTGGGCTTTGCCCCAGCTTCTTGAACCAATCCCTCCCAGCCTCCCATGAAACCCTCGCCGCTTCAACCCCATCAAGCGGATGCGTCTCCCCCTTAAACCATAACATCTCCACTCTCCTCTCCCTACCCTTGAGCGCATGATAAAGCCTCAACCCCTGCGCCGGTACCGCACGCAAGTCGTCTTCTCCAATCAACAGCAACACAGGCGCGCGTATATTATCGACGTGCGCAATGGGTGACGCTTCGAACATTTTTCGGAATGTGGCAGGCGTCATGAGTGAGTTTGGGGTAAATTGGAGTCCGAATTCAGCATAGGCCCAGTCGGGGATGTCGGACGCTGCGAGTTCGCCTGCGCTGGTTACAGGGTTACGCATCACTGCTGCATTGAATAGGGTTGGGTATTGGCCGATCACTGTATGTCAGCGTCAGTGTGAAACGGTGTTTTGTCAGTTTTGAATGGGACTCTTACGGTGCGCGGCGAGGAAACCGCCGTGACTTCCACCTTGAATGACCTGTCGTCCGTGCTCTGAGATACCGAGTCGGATGAGCTCGTTGACGCTCTCTACGACATCTTGTACGTCCATTGTTCCGCAGTGCCCGAGAAGTTTCTGGACATATTTTTCGCCGAATCCCACGGAGCCGGTATAGTTGGGAAGGGAGAGGGTATCTGCAAGCATGCTTGCTGTAAGTGGTCAGCAGCTGCGAAGTTAAAAAAGACTTACATCCTTCTAGGGCCAATGCAGCAGTGGCTGGGTAGAATGATGTTGTAGATGATACATGTGGTCCTCCATGCGGAAGGGTAACGCAGATGGGTTTCGGGCCAGGTCTTGTGGAAGCTTTCTTCGACTGGATGACAAGAGTCTCTGTTGGAGGACGCGCACCGATGGGTATAATCGAGGCAGTGAGATCGCGGAGTGCATTTTCAGCTGAAAGGCGTGATTAGACTTGGCGAGGAGCCAAATTGGCTCGAACGTACCTGCGAAAGATAACGTTGGCTGATCTAAGACTTTCCAATTGAGGTTGTCGTGTTGATCAAAGTATCCCAGTAATACCTCAGATGGGGTAGTAGGCGTGCTCCTTGAACAGATGAAGCGGGTCTTGTCGTCTGTAGCAAGTAAATCCCAACTATACAAAGGTTCGCCATCTCGCATTTTTGTCTCGTCTGAAATTGCTCCTGATTCTGTATCGATGAAAAGGATCGTCGCGCGAGAACGCCATAAGGAGTGGAGCACGATGTATATACGGTCTCCGCAACGCAAAAAAGGGCTAGAGGGCATATTGTAATTGGGATATAGACCTGGAAAGTCGTTTTCGGGGGTAGGCTCCATCACGGTGTCCACGAGGACCTTGTTGGCACCTGTGGTTAAGTCGCGGGATTCCAGAGAAACGCAAGATGCATGTGGACCGCCGACGGGATTTGAGAACCAGAAGAGTTTAGTGGGCGTTTGACTATCATTGTACAATACACGAGGCGAACGGCAAGATCGGTCTGACGGAGTCAGCTTCAATGCGTCGCACGATATTTTGGCACCAAGAGGTGTCCCATGCAAGGTTGCTGGCTCGGGAAGTTTTAATCTCCCATATGCCCATGGGACGATTGAAGCACCATTTAACCCCCAGTAGTCGACCATCTTTGGTGTGTTCGTGCCCACTAGCATAGATGACATCTTCCGTCGCAAAAGTAGCTTGGCCAAACAGGACAGGGATTTGGGTAGGCTGTGCAAGCGAAAGGGCGACGAGCGACATGTCTTGTTTAGCAGCCCTGGTGAAGGCCGTAGACCTTGTCCAGCGGAATAGAAAAATGGTCGATCTTTTCTTGGCGCGAGATGGTTCGCCAAAGTGTGGGGTGTATCTAAACTTGGGGTAAGGATCGTCTGAAGCATTATCATCGCTGTTGATGTTTGCTTCGGCGGTGTATAAAAGGGATGTTTCCGATGGGGAGAAGGAAAGCGAGAATGTGAAATCTGACATCTGATTTGCAAGTATTTTGGGACATTTGCAGGTTGTTGGACTCACTATCTGTATGGAAAGCATCGTGGTACTTGGTGACATCCAAGGAAGCTTCTATCTGGGCTCCGGCCCAGATTTCGACGAAACGTTTCGTGCTTGTGCCATTAGAAATCTCTCGGAGGATTGCCTGGCGAGACTTGGAAGGAGATGTAGCAAACGCCTTTACTTCTGAGGAATCATGAGAGGTTGTGTGATGGTCAGAAGTGATGCCCCCGGAGAAAGTCTTGGTAAGGGATTGTACGGTGTTACGCTCGTGATCACGAACAGAGTAAGTGACCCGTGCAACTGTGCAGGCATGCCACATCTATTATCGATCTCTGGTTATGATGATAGACGTACCATCGTCGCCAACGAAATCAGCAGACACAGGAAGGGGTAGCTCTGCAAATTCCGTGTAAAGCGTTGATGGACCGGTGTGTTGAAGTAAAGACATGTTAGTAGTGATACTTGTATGATTCTGGCGTTTCACAAATGACTGCTCGGATATAAGCTGAGAGCGGTGATAGATGTGTTTAGCATGTGTCCACTGCCATCTAAAGAAGCTCAAATTGGTTGAAAACAAGTTGACGCGTTTGAATAGACGGTGAGAAGACATGAACATGATACCACGCCATGCACTATAGTAGCCTAAGAACACTCTAAACACGCCAACCGTTGAACCGAGGCGGAGGAGAACAAGGCACTACCGGAAAATGCCGTAACATACAGTTGGATCTTCGTTTTTCTCTTGGTGGTTTCACGACGAGATTGTGGTTGAACGTAACTCTCGCTCATCCCCATTCCCAGCACCTCCCAAAATTCAGAAGTTCTCACTAGCTAATCTTTGTCGTATGTCAGCACACCACCTCCTGCTCGCCAAGACGTTGTACTTCTATGCGATTTTAGATACTGAGATTTCCGACGATATCCTTCTGACGTATTTTCAGCATGAGCAACTTCTCAGCCATACCTTCGCGGGTCTTTTGAAGGATGTGCGTCTTTGTGTGTAGTGTGTATTCATATGACATTATCAAAAATTCACTTCGTTTCAGGTTTTTTTAGATGGATCACTCAGCAAGCATTATTAGCCTATCGTTTTACATAACGAGTCACTGCCGTTGGCCCTGTTTCGTCTCATCCCGCTGCAAGTGACGTGCGTGCAGTCGATTCGTCTTTCATTCGTTTGTGCGAATGTTGAGTTCGGTATATGTGTTCATCACGCCCTTCGGCATCGAGTTCAAATCCAGCTTGTGCCGTGTACTGTTACCGCCTGCACCACTGGCGTTTCTATGTATTGTGTCCCCCAACACGTTCAGTCACTCCCAGATGAGTAAGAAAGGGCAATCGAGATGATCACTTGACGCAGGTAGTTTGGAAAGAATCAACAACAAGAATGGTCTTGCTCGACTCGTATCTGCACTGGCAAGAGTTTTGCGAAAACATAATTGAGTATCTTTATGCATTGACCTCGTGTGTAACCATACGAAGTTCAACTAATTCAATCTTAACTCTATTCAAAATTCTCGTAAACAATGCACCATCCTCCGCACTTCCAACCTCAATAGTCTGGTCTCCAGATAGTCGTTGTCTTATTTCTGCCTGTCATGATAGCCAGATTTACGTCTGGAGCGCACCGGCTGGCGCCCACTAGCAGCTCGGATCCCCACTGCGCGCACATTCAGACGTCATCGCCTCGTTGGACATCTCCCCTGACGGTGAGCTGATGGCCAGTGCATCTGTGGATCACACTGCGCGGCTGTGGAGCACCTCCACCCGCAAACCTTTTGGTCGTGTGCTCCAGCATGCCTCTGTGGTCAGCACGGTAGCCTTTTCGCTGGACGGCCAGCTTGTTGCCACAGGCGGTCGGGAACACATGATCTTTTTGTGGGATATATTACCGGAGTCCGCCATTATGACGAATGCCGTGTCGCCCTCATTCATATCCCCAGCGTCCAATTGAACATCACGAGCTACATCAACCAGGTGATGAATTTGTGTCTTGTCTATACAGCAGCGTATCTGATGCAAGTTTTGTTCAAGCTAACAGCAAGCTCCGATTCCCTTTCAGCCTCCTCCACACCAGCACCGGACGAGCTACTGGATGGAACCGGGTTCCCATCAGAAACTGCGGGCTCGCGTGATACTGCCCTCCCCATTCCTGCCTCCTCAAATCATGAAAGCCCTTCTCTAGTGCGCATCCCTCCACCAGTCGAGCTTCCAGTTGGATTTTAAGTGCCCCAGAAGTCATCAACTCGCGTGATGAAGCTGCATCCCCTTCCCCATCTTTTCCCTCTCAATGCTCCTCACATCCTCACATAGCTACTGATTTAGCTTCCACTCCGGCCTTGTCTTCACCTCAAAAGTCCTTTTGGAAGTGCTTTCCTATACTCAACAGGTCCTCTGCGTCTAGAGACTCCAAGCGGTAGAAATTTCATGGGTAATATTATGTACGCAACCCTTCGGTCTCTGTCGAAGTATAAACATGTTCTGAATTTGATCTTCAGACAGCCCCAGCATCAGAATGCAGAACCCCAAGCAGGTCCTGATGATGCCTAGCATGAATAGGCCTACGAGTATGGTCTTTATATGGTTGTCTTACCTGGTACTGTCTCAGTGCACTCTTGAAGATGTCGATCTAGGGTCCTAATCACCGGTTGCATGTTTCGTGCAAGTCCAACATATTAGAGTGTGGCAGAAAGCAAACATGCTACATGTATTAAATCAGTCAGACTCTACACCTGCGGTAAAGATCACATCGACTACAAAGCCCCGACACACCTCTCACTCATTCATAAATCAAAATACACCCCAACACATACACAATATACATGCGTATGCATCAACATCATTCCAAGACAGGTACAAACACCCATCCAAACGCCCTAACCTCATTCCCCTTTGTCCCCAAATACCTCTCCGTCTCATACAGCCAATTCACACTCCCAGCAATACAATCCCGCAACCCCCTCACATACCGCCTCGTATCGTCATTCATCACAGCACACGCAACGAACTGGCCCTCGGTAGCCGAGAATGCATCCGCGCTCTGCTTCACGAGTGTGCCCACGTACGCAAGCGCACTCCCGAATGAACAATTCCGGTCTTTCATTAGGACGGTGACGATGTTGAGTTGTGAGCTTGGCGTCATGCCTTTTGCACATGAGATGGCGTCCTAGAACAGACGTTAATACTAAGTGCGTATATATATATTGTTGCACGCAAACACATACCTCAGACCATGCGATTATGTCACAAGCCTGGTCTGTCAACTGCTTCAATTCCGGATGCGAAGACGAGATGTCCAATCCCCCTGCATGTTCAATCAAGTGAAAAACCATCCTCAAACCTGACGCGTTTCTTCGCAAGTTTATATATGTCTCCAGATCCGGGATACGTGTCGAATCCAGTGAATGAAGATGTCGCTTTGCATCGTGATATGCGCGCATGGATCGGTTGAAACGAATGTACCATGCTGGGCTTTTGTACGCGACGCGACTGAGTCGGTCGGATATCCTGTGTACGCGTTGTTAGCGAAATCAAAGTACCGTGAGCCATGGGAACTCACAAATTAAAAACGTCATTCCCATTCTCATTCTCATTTTCATTTTCATCACCACAACCATCCCGCTCACGCCCTTGCTCCTGTTCATAAACCAACAAACTCATAAAATCCACTGCCAACCTCAACTGCCAACTGCGTTAAATCCGCACCAGGATAACACAAAGCAGCCCACAACCCGACCTTCATCCCTTTCCACTCCAGCTTCAACCCCAACCCTACCTCATGCAGCCAAGCCTCGCTCGCTCGAGACACTGACCTACAGTGCCGATTTACGCGTAGTTCAAAGGGCGCGCATGAAGAGAGAAGGTCGGGGAGTTGGACGCTTATTGTGTGCGAACAGGCAGGGGTTGGTGTTGGTGAGTCGGACATGGAGTCCCGTTGGCGTGGTGGGTCGTTGTTGAACGTTGAATGACAGGATGGAACACCAGCCTGAGGAATCGAGCCCAAGCCAAGGGTGATGCTGATTTTAAAAGAAGCGACGGGCACAGGATACAACGTAATGATCCGGCATGAGCGCCTGCTTATATTAGACGAACAAAAAGACGAAGCACGGTGTCTGTTCGCCGGCGCCTTTGGCTATACGTTTGAGGCAGGTGATTAGCCATATGATCGACGTATAAGGAGAAGAACATTAATGGCAAGGCAGCGGACTTACACGCCCGTAAAGGTACTCCTCTACGTCAAAACTACCGTAATCGACGCAGTGACCTAGTACACGTGTCCACAGTGCCTCAGTCAACGTTGCATCCTGATAGATACGTTCTGATCTCTCCCCGAGTACCAACTCCTTGCCACCTTTACCACCAACCAAAACGCCCACACCAACAACCCAAAACCCAAACCTGCCCCAAAGGTATCGAGAGCAACAGAAACATGCTAAAAGGGAAAGCTATCAGAGGATATGTGCTTTCCAATTGGATAGATGAGAGTGTTGATTCGTACGGGCCTGGTACGTGTGCGGAGCGCTAGGGGTATCTAAATATTGAATTTCACCCCTATCCGAATCGCTAAGGTGATGATCGTTTGGATCATTTTGAAATCGTTTTCATCAAAACCACCTTCATCCAAACCATCTGGAGCCTCTCCGCACTGACAACGTGTTTCCCGTCGTCCAAGAGTACAAGTGCATAGGCGTACTGCTTCAACACCCACTTCATCATCTCCGCACCGTCCTCAAGCCTCCATATGCTTATTGTCTTGTCGGCAGTTGCAGTTGCTATTCTCTTGCCATCCGGAAAAGTTGCGATGGAAAATATGTTTCCATCATAACCCTCGGATGTCCTGACAGGCTTTCGATGTGAAGCAGGCAGCTATTTGTCATCCTTCATCCCCAGTCACGGTTGTTCTCCTGAAGCTGGCGCTTTTCTGAGTTATGCCCTAGTGGGAAATCAGACACGCCAAAGAGAAGAATGCGAAAGATGGTTTTGGTCGAGGTGCGTTACTGGTTCAATGCGATGATAACTTGCAGCTCATTACGCGAGGTATCTCGCAGAATTCCTCCTAGTATCGACACACAGCCCCGAACACTCTTCATAGCTTGACCACTCTTTGGGCTTTCAGTATTGAACGTACTCTCTCACACCCTGGGCGACCTGGTCAACGTCGAATTTCATCAACTGTTGCCTTGGCGCGGAGCACCGAATATCAACTAACGTGCACGAAGTATGGGCGTTAAACGTAAGTATTTTATCCAAGGCGGTCTGTACGAACCCTGTGTCCAGCTCTCACTCCCAAGCTCTCTATTTGCCTGCGGACGTCCCTCTGATTTGTTCACAGCAGTGCCAAAGTTGATGAGAATGTGATGTGAAGCAGCCAATGAACTTCGCCCGTTTGTGCGATTTGCACTTCGAGGAAGCGCTGGGTTGCGATTCGCACCCGTAGGCACCCATGCATTTCGTGCTAACACCTTCTCGTCTTAAAATACTTCACAATGGAATCTTTTGCATCGTCAAAGATGATCGATATCGATGGTCATCGACGATCCATCGTATCAGACGCTCATCCAAGTTAGTCACAAAACGAGATGGACGACGACGCAATAGCCTCAGACACAAACAAAAATAGTCGATTGCACTCGAAAATTACCGGTCCTCCCGACATAACTCCACTGCCTACTTACTCAAGCGCATGATGCGACGGATATAGCGACTCAGTTACATTTACTCTGCTTCGACCCAATCTGTGTTGCGGTTTCTTGTCTGGCTTATCTCGTGCTGTGCCGCATGATGGTCCTTGTTCCACAAGAGTTATCGAAGGAGCTGTTACGCCTCGGGCTTGTACAGCAAGGCCGAAGAGGGTGCACTATTTGTTTCAATCACATCAAGCTTAGACCTGTGTTAAATTGATTTGTTTCAGCACTTTTCGATTTATGCAAGCCTGGAGCAAGAACACCTCGGAAATCGCATTGGAAATAGCTGCCGAAATCTCCAATGATTGGAACTTTCCTGGTCTTCAAGTAGTCGCGTGCGTAATACTCGTTTGCAAATTTTACTTTGATAACTTCCTCTTCATGCTTGAGGTTGCACCGCAATACTGACTTCCCAATCAAGGGTCTTGAGGCGGGATCAAATATCCGTTTCCATCATGCCCCTTTGGCGACACAAGCGCTGACCAGTGGTATATCTAGTAGCATGGACACAATGACTAGATCTTCAAGTTTAACACCCCCAACATCACTCGCTCACACCCATCGCTCAAATATGACCTTCGTCTCAAATGATCCCGGTTGGTGGTGGTTACTCGATGCGCAATATGTTTTAAGCTATTGGATAGGTTTGTCGTATCAATTTGTGATGTCTCAATCTAACATCAGCTTGCATCTTACAGTTGCCGCTGGCGTCGTGGTCGTATATGACTGGGGTGAGCAGGACGTTGTTCTGATTCTGCTGCCATTCTCATGATATCTCCAGTATCAACAATCGGACAAGAGGTAGGTCAACCTTATCGCCAGAGCAGCTAACTTGCTAAGAATGGTTTATAGATTGAACTGATCTGGGTGAGTGACGGAGTCTCATCATAACAACAGGAGAATACGATGAATTGGCGACAGAGGCAACGCTGGTCTCTCATGACTGTGCTATATTTGGTTGTTCGTAACTCATGTTATGCTATAGCATGGTTGGCTGTTGTGCTGACTCCAAAATGTTCTAGATACGCTATATTGGAATCCCATTCTCTGTGTATGTATTGATGCCAAAATTGGTGTTGTGCTAATAGCTCATCTCTGACGATTAGTGCCTATGTTCTGGGTATGTCTCATATGCACTGTGTTTAATTCTTCTGACCGGAAGCACACAGAAATTATGCCATTGGTCTCGCTGACAGATGCAGTGAGTATTCTGCAACCATGTCCCTCCTATCCAATTGATACATATATCTAGGGGTGAGTGAAATTCTGACCATTGACCTTGGTTCAACATAATGACTACACAGGTGTGAGTCGAGTGTGTGATTCTAGTACGAGGTGATCACTGATTGGGTGTTTCAGGCAATATTCTAGACTACGCAATAAATTGGACAAATGTGGTCACGACTGCCATGCTGGGCGGTGAGCTGCAAAATATCAGTGATATTGACTCGACTGAAAGATGCTACAAGTCATCATGATTGCTCGGTTACATGCCATGTATCAAGGATCCATAACCATGCTCATCTTCCTCGTTATCATCTTCCTGGCTGTTAACATCGCCTGTGTGGTACTCGCGGCAATAGGAGTCAAGTATGTTGTAGGAGGTAAGTTTTACTTGCTGGCTTGCAGAACACAGCTCATTGGACAAACACCAGAGGAGGTGATACTCTCTGGCATCCATATGTGCGGTTTGAGCTATGAGGGGGATACCTCGCTTCTTGCCTCAATGGTTTGGATGCTCAACACTGTTTGGGAGGTCATCGCACTGTGTCTTTCGATCTGGATTGCTGTGAAACACTTTCGTGACCTGCGACGCCTCGGCCCATTGACAGGATCGACCATTGGGGACTGTTTCAGAGTGCTGATACAATCTCACGTGCTTTATTTTGCGAGGTGAGCTTGTAATTGAGAATGTGGTTATCTGTTCCTGCTCAAATTCCGCACGTGCTACTAGCTTTGCCGGTGTCTCTTGCTTGGAGCTTATTAGCATGTCTCCAGCGTTCTTGGTGCGCTGATTTGTCATTGACATTTACTTATACCAACGGCTCATCATTTTGTAGAAATCAACTTCTATTGGAGACGCGTCATTCTCAGGTGTTCTTCGAATTTTAACAGTCGTGCAGATGTTTGTGTTGGGACCACGCCTCATCCTTAGCGTGCGAGAATATCACGCAAAACTCGTTGCCGGCTCCGACGCAGACACTAGCATGAATTCGATTGTCTTCCAGGAGCATGTACATATATCAACTAGCGGTACTGTGTAGGCAAATGTTTGCCGAGCATTCTGCAAGGAGGAGAAATTTAGTCGAGGATCCGTCGTATTTATTAAACATATGCTGGTTCGAAGTATATTTAAGGCGACGTTTATGTATACAGACCCTAATTACCTTGCCCATCTCAATGGCGGAACCCTCAGCAACTACCTTCTCATTTACATCTATTGCACCATCATGGGATTTTCCCTTCCGGAGTGTGCATTGCCGTCACTATGGCAGCAACCTGGCTGTCGTCCTTGTACGAATTCGAACTACCCGCAGAATTTGCCTAAGGGACGCAAGCGGCCTTTCCATGCTATGCTGGGCTTCCGTGCATTGTGGGTGGCATCCCTATGGCCTCATTGCCGTAATATCAAGGAGACGCGGCCATTGCCAGCTAAGTATTTTCAGGAATGGCAACCAATATCATGTACACCATATAGATGTTCTAAAACAATATGTCTAAGCCCCATATGCATGAAGATCCTGGTCAATCGCATAATTCAGACTCGCAACTAGACGAGAAACTTTCCGAGCTCAAAAGTTTGAATGTTCCAGACCTGGCTCTTATACATCTTTGCTCGATATTGCTACATATGTCGTAAGCCTCTTGGGAGTACACCCCCAATAAAATATCTCCATATTCATTCATCATCAAATACTAATTCAATACCTTCATTCCTTGCAGCCTCTACCGCAGCCTCTTGTCTCTCCTCAAAGTACATTTTCAATGAAGCAAGAATGTCACGTTGCCCTAGCAAACAACGTTAGGAAACTCCGCAACCAATTTTCCGATAACCCACCTTCCACGTAGTGTTTGAGCATCAGTCTCACCGCCGGGCGTATGCCAGCGCCGTTCTCGTCCGGGAGATCAGGAAGTGAATCGAATTTCTTCTGAACCATCTCCAACAACAGCTGCGCTGCTTCTAGATCGTCTTCATACCCTATCTCCTCCGGGGTTTCAGCCACCAGCCTCCTCACTTCGTTCCAGAGTCCCTCCACACCGCTTGCAAGACGACCGATCGCCCACTTGTTAGAAGACCCACCGAGCTGTAGCGTAATTTTGTCCTCCGGATTTTGTGGGAGCGAAAAACCATACCCGAGGATCAGTTCGTCGTTCGCTTTGAGCCCATAGTTGTTGAAGACTTCTTCGCCGAGAGGCGTCTTGGTATGCGAAATGATAGAAATGGTGGCCGAGTCATCTCTTGCTTCCGTACTTCCTTCCGGATACGACGTGCACCAAGAAACAGGCTGTCCACGAGAATGGTTGAGGATATCCACGCCTGGAAGCATGAACGGATAACTCGAGGAGGTGGTCTGTAGCGTAGGAGATCGAGATAGAAGCGTGGACGGGAATGCGCGGGTTGAAAGATACGTCGATGCTCTTAGGTATTTGTCCCTGATCTGGTTTGAGGAACGTACGCAGGGAAAGCGAACACGGGAGACGCGTACCAAGTGTATCTTTCAGCCCAATCCGGATTAACGGCGTGGATGAAAGCTCGACATGTGTTCCACTCAGTATTCCAGCATTCCTGACGATCACGCGTAGCACCGTATATGTTGGTTCCTCGGAAAGCCTCGAGTTCAGATGGCGTGAATTGAAGGGGCGTAAGTAGTGCGTCTGGAGGTGGAAGGCTTTTCAAGTAAGGAAGGTGTCGAAGGACATCGGGAATCGGGCTGTAATGCATGATTATCAAACGCGCACGCAGAGACGAAATCACTTCAACGCGCCTTGAATCGGGGACAATCCAATGTAAGCATATGTAAGTGCAAATCAGCTGCCTTTCCAACCAAGACTGTAGGTCAACGAGAGTCGATTCGCCAAATAGCGCTGTCAGAGCATGCAGAGAACACTCCACGTCGATGGCCAGTGAAAATGGACAAGATACGATCGTAGTATCAGCATCGATAGTGTCTTGCGCGATGGCAGAGAGTCCGAATTTGCCTGACAGCGAAAGTAAACAGTAGAAAGCATATAGTTTCTACGTGTTAGATAGAGCACCTTGGGACAAAGAGACAGACGGGTGAATATAGCCGCCATAGGAAGTGAACCATTGTCTGAGATCGGCAGCGCTACCGCTGGGCTCCATTACAAACCTTGAGATGGTTGATTTGAATAATGATTGAATTGGTCTGTTTGTTTTGTTTTGTTTTTGGCATCAGTCGCATCTCCGAGTCAAGATCGGCTCACTTGTTCACCATTTAGACGGTCCAGATCTAAGCAGACAGACAGACAGATCGCAGTGATTTTGTGCCCCTGGTCCACTTAACGATGACCTTGCCTGCGTCGATGTCACACAACCTCACTGTGCCGGCGCCCAGTTAAAGTTATTCAACTTCAAGTCGACAGTTTACTTCTCCTAGCACGCAGAGCTTAGCAGCCATGACTACACTGAAATAGGAGAATATACCAGATCCATCACAGTCATCTCATTAACCACCGTCCTATCGCTCATGCAAATACCCCGAGGCGACAACTACAAATGGAGGAGTAAACAAATATAAGATCATTCAAACATTCATCAATATCACAGACAGAGCTTAGCGTGTAGTATCAAAAATAACAGCTCACAACATAGTAGGGAGGCGGACCTTGTCAACAAAAGATGTAATATTCTAAAGGCATATGGTAGGGACGAGGAAATCGTGGACTAATGACGACCATCCTGGTATTCAGGAGATAGACATCCAATGAAGAGCCAGAAGCGTGTCCAGAGTCCAGCCTGTCTGAGCACTACATCAGGCCGTGAGGGCGCCGAACTTGTAGCTGCGGCATTATCACCGACAGCAGGTGTGGTAGACGAATTGGAGGCAGCTGGCTGGGGTTGCAAAGATGGCTGGGTCTGAGTTGCTGTACCAGATTGCTGCGTGGCATTGGGCTTGGGAGGCCGTGAGCTGCTTGCAGCAGCGTTCTGCCAGGGCAACGGTCTTTTCCGTCTCTCCCCTGCTGAAGCATTTCTCTAAGTGATATTAGGTGGAGTTGTACTGCGAAAGAGGAAGAACTTACACGTTTGCCCTTTGCATACGGAACTTCAACAACTGCAGGGCTGCGCCCTTGCAACTCAATTTGTTCACCACTCTGTCTGTGCGGTTTCAGAAGGTTCCGAGCCCAGTTGACAGGAGAGGACGGTGACGTCTCATGGACATCGTAGGGGTTGCGGTGGAACAAGCGGCTGAGAAGTGTGCTGCCTGGCAGTGCAGAGGAGCGAGGACGGCTTCGTGCAGAGGACTGAGAACACGGAGGTCAGGAACACATAAACGAAGTGAGAGTGATAACACACATGCGATGATGGGACTCCATCGAAAAAACCTTGAGGGACGCGATTGACAGGTGGACGTACCTGAATCGGAGGGCGCGTAGCATTGACCTAGAGTGTATGTTTGAATGCGATGATGACTTTTTACGAAGCCATCACCTACATGGAGTGCCGACTTCTTGGCCTGGCAGAGTGCATTCAGTTGTCAGAATGGAATGAAATGAGGCATGCCTGTCAACTCGCCTTTAGATCCGACAGAAGGTCGTCAAGCCCAGCCTCTCTAAGAATCGCAGCAATATCCCATATGTATGCGTTTGTGTCATCGCAGCCAGTGGCTAGTCGCTTTCCACCCGCCGAAAACGACACGCAGTTCACGTCATCTGCGTGCTGGAGGGGCGAACTGATGAGTTGTCCATTGTCGAGGTTCCACAATCGCGCTGTGTTGTCTTGCGAAGCGCTTGCGAGGATGCGGTCGTTCGGAGAAATTGCAATACCATACACAACGCCAGTGTGATCATCCAGTACCGCGGTTTGCTCCCACTTTGTTGTATTCCATGTCCTAATCGAGGAATCGGCTGACCCGGAGATAAGTGTTTTTCCGTCCTTGGTCCAAGCCAGGCACCACACTGTGCCGGTGTGTCCTTTGAGAGTCGCAACTAGCTTGCCTGTCTTTGCGTCCCAGATTTTGATCGGGTGTTCAGCCCGAGCATCCAATCCACCGGTCGCAATTAAAGCCGTGTCTGGTGAATAGACGACTGCGTACACACGTTCGTGCCCAGTTTTGATTGATGTGAGGATGCTTTCGATTGGCTCGGGCATTGTCTCTCCGCTTTCGACCTCCCATTGCCTTGCAGTCCCATCGGCAGATCCGCTCAACACTCTCCGACCATCTCGACTCCAGCAGACAGACAACACTACGTCTGTGTGCCCAGTCCATTTCTTGACAACCTTGCATGTGTCGATGTCCCACAACCTCACTGCACCATCCAAACTCCCGCTAACCACTTTCTTCCCGTCTGGACACAATGCTATACTCCACACTGGACTATCTCCGTCTCTCCAGTCTTCTCCTGTCTGTTTCCCAGTCTTCGAGTTCCACAGTCGGAGCGAGCCATCCACTGAACAAGTTATGATCCGCTGTCCGCCTGGCAGCTGTATGGCGCCCCAGATACGACTAGTGTGTCCTTCAAATTTCTGGCGATGAGTTATCGCTAATGTCTCTTTCATTTTACTGATGGGTGAAGCCATGTTCCAGAACTCCTACTGTCGAGTGCAGCGCCATCTCAGCTTTCATCCGTCAATTTTCAAAATCATTACTTACGAAGACAGCAGCGATGGGCGGGCAGCAGAGAATAGTGGTCGTGAGGGTCAAGTCACAGTCGAATCTTCTACCTCCTGGTACGTTTTACATGCCTTATCCTCGTGTCGCCTCACAGCTTATACACAGCAATAGGCTATGCAGCTGAAGCGCCCAAACATCATATGATCACATGTCAGTCCACGATTAGCTAGTTCTCAACCTCCATGGAAGACGAGAGACCATTCGCCACGAAACATCCTCGTGAGTCCTCAGAATCTACCACTGTTGACATGGAGGATGACTTGCGTTGCGTATACGTTAGCGCCAGCTATTTAACCTGTTATTTAAAACAGCGAGAAGCAGAATCCTCTTTAAATCTCACCAATCGGTGGATCTCAAGGCATGCTACTGACAACTACAAGGAGCAAATCTATTAACTTGCGCAGACATAATTGCCATCGCGTACGGTCCTATCGAGTGCCACAATTGGATGCGTCGTTTTCATGCAGAGACTACACCTACCTACTTACGTACTTTCGACAAACTGAAAACAAGATTTCCAACTTACATGTCTCCACAGTTCGATGGTGATAACCGGGTTTGCGTACTCGATCTCATAGCATCATCCTGTGTTATCATGACCATGCTGTCCTTTGGAACAAAACGCCCATCATCTACGCCTCCCATCCACACTTCAAAATTATACCGGAATATCTTTACCGTCGCATGAAACACTTCTTCATCGCATTTCCGTCGCACCCAACCCGATCTCTATGATACGCCATCCGTGCCCCGCCCTATCAATTGCGCTCGAAAATTTTACTGGCGCAGACAAAGTGGTGCAGGCATCAAATTGCAGGAGCATCGTTCGACGACAGTCGGGGTCCCGTTCACACAGGGCAAAAGCACGATTCTCTGTATTTATTCTGGGACATTCCAACAGAAATGCTTCCTCGATCCACTGAAAAGGGACAACAGCAGCTCACAGCGTGCAAATCCCGACGTCACGAAGCAGTGTAGCACAACGGCTCCAAATGTTACCGCCTCTGCTTCTTCTAGCACATCTGCCGTCGGTGGGACTATAACTTCAACATATCCTCGCTATGTAATGGTAAGACGGGCTGGACGCTGGACTCGCTTCTGGCTCTTTAGCTATTGTGCGTCCCCGGAATATATCGACGTTTCGTCGTTTAGCATATCTTAATATGAATGCATTTCTCCTTGTCGTGTGCTCTGCTTTCAGTTCTGACCGACGCTTTACCGTCCTTGTTGTAAAACACACTACGCCTTATCATCTGCATGTGTATGCAATGTTCGAGTCATATATTTCATATCGTCGACGAAGTTGTGTGGCCACGTCACAAGCATCCTAGATGAAATATTGACGTCCCGTGTATACAAGGCAAACACCTATACCCCCTTGATGCCTCTCCAACTCCTAACCTCACCTGATTCCATACAGAAGAACGCTCCAGCGAGACAAAAAAGGATGACTCGGACTACCATAATCAGCTCATGGCCTACCAAGACCAGCGCTACGCAGCAATCACGGAAAGACTTACAGTAATGACACAAAGACTATTCAAGTCATACATTGATTCCGGACTGACCAAAGGATACCCGAAGACCGGCATCCATGAAAACAGTAACGGAGTTCAGCCTGCAGCTGGTGATACATCGCAACACGTCCCATCCAAAGTCTCCTTACGCGTCGGCGGTCGGCTCTGATTCCAAACCCCGTACATCGGGGTCCCATCCGAGTGCGTGGAGCGGGAAATGTGGACCTGCAGAGGCTTCAGAGAATTTAGCGACAATGTCCCTCGTTCTGTCTCCAGAGTAAGCAAGTACAGGAAGCAAAAGCAGGACGAGATGCCTGATATGACAGAGCGGACGCTCTCGCATGTCGTTTGGGATGCGATCGCTGTCAGATGGACAGAGCAAATATTACATGATCACTCTATCAATCGCGCAACAGTCCCAGGTGAAGCCAAGGCCGTTTGTGCGATACCCTGGTTCAAACACCACCAGAGATTTCAACAAAAGTTTGCTTTCCTCGTCTGAAGGGATATACATAAAGACATCACTCTCTGTGGTATGCATGACAGAATGTACATCAATTCAAATCTTTATTGTCGGGAAGATCAAATCCTGCGGCGTGAAGCAGGGTGGCAAACTGTACAAATTCATTGAGATGAGAGCAAGAGCCTGTTGAATAAACAGACAAACCTGGACTTTCGCAATTGAGCGAATTTGGCTGAGGTCATAGCCGGGACGCTCGCTCAGATCACCTGCAAGAATGTCAGCCCTGGTTGTAAGGATGGGGAAGGTGTGAGGGACTGACCGCTGTTGTGGTACATGGGGTCCGCAACTAAGTAGACGGGATTTAGCACGTTGAAGAGTATGTGAGCTTAAGGCTTACTTGGTCCAGCACGCTCGAACACTTGCGTCGAGGCGTATCCTTGCTCATGGAAGGACTAGAGAAAAGTAAAACAATTTGGCTTGCATTTACACATGCACACGATAATAGAACTGACCTGGTGGTCACTGCAACATGCTGCAGTGTAGCCCACAGTAAGCTCGGGGCTGTAGATGGCTGACATATTTGAAACAAGTTGAGCCACCTCTGGAGTACCGATACTGTGGGATGGAAGAGTTTATTCATGTCTGGTTTGGTGAATCGAAAATTTAAAAAACGCACTACATCGGAAGTCCAAGTTGAGGAGGTTCGCCAGGGGCGTGGTACCCAAGCATATCAGCTTGGATCATTACAGTGATATTTGCGTCCTTCTCGCGCATCTCGCCTGCATGAAGTGGTCAGATATTTAAAGCGCGCCAACAAGTATTGACTCACGTGCGTAAGCCTTTGAACCATACAGGCCCTGCTCCTCGCCTGCGAAAGCGACAAGCTCTACGTTGCTGCGGAAAGTGAGACCGGAGTGAGCAACGGCACGTGCGATTCCGAGAAGGGCGACAGTTCCCGAGCCGTCATCGTTTCCTCCAGGAGCCTATAGATATTCAGAACGCGAAAACAGTGATAGCGGATAGATACGTTACCCTCTGTGAACCAAAGGAACCACGCGAATCGTAATGCCCGGAAATGAGGACAGTGGACGTTGTGTCCACCGACGCAGAGTATTTGCTGATGAATTTGCTGAGCAATTACTACAAAAATGAGCAAACTTTGCTTACCAGGCCACGTTCGGTGCAAATCCCGTCAAGAAAGTCTTAAGTTCGCAAGTTGCGCCCGTCTCCTCGAAACGTTCCTTGAGCCAATTAGCAGCTACACGAGAACCCTCTGCAAACGAGTGACGAGAGATGATTCCGGACTTTCCATCTTCACCCGTGAGCCATCTGATGTCATCACGCATCTGATTCAATGAAATACTGTTCACGAGTGATGATACAACTGGGTCGAAGCGGACGGTCTCGAGGAGGCTCTTAACGTGTTCGATAGCAGGTTTCGGGACCGGGAGATACGACGTGGGTTGATTGGGTAGAATGTATGGCTTCCAGTAACGAGGGAGTAATGCCTCGATGCTGGGCGCTAGACTCGGTTCGACGGCTATGAGTCCATAGGATCCTCCCGCTGGCTGCAAATCTACCAAGTGCAGCTCTACTCCAGGCTCGTTGGCAGAAGACAGTAGATGCTGATGCCCAGACGACTGTCCGCTTCCCATGGAGTATCCGTCTTCTCCCAACCACCTAAAAAAATCTTGGACCTCCGCCTTGTGCTCTGGAGTTACCAAGGAACTGTCGATAGCTGACTCTTGCAGCCATATGAGTTGACGTTCGCCGTTGGCGACATACGGAAGCAGAGAGACCGATTGTATTGATAGGCCTTTGATAGCGATGGTGTCGAGACAAGTAGGTGGGAGATGGAAGACGCTCTGTCCTCCGTATGTTCCATAGAAGTTGTCCGTTAAACAACCTGGTGTGGTTTCAACGGTAGCAATGTTCGGCGTATACGGGGTTACCAATAGTAATGCAGAGGCAACACCAGCAGTTGGGGAGAAGACCATGTTGAACTGCAGTCAACGAAGGGCACTGGAGCACCTATCTCAGTTGATAACAAGTTGCGTGCTATTGCGTGAGATGATTTAGTCTGCTCTGCCTCAAGAACGCGACAAGACGAATTGGGGCACAAACTTCCAGTGGCCCGGCAACAAGATGCAACGTTAACCGAGAACGGAGCAGAACCATTGACGGCGGCCAACGGGAGCAATACGCATCCGCCATATTTAGTACGATAAATTTACCGTGGAATGGCTGGGAGTTTCGCCTTCCCAGTAGACTTCGATGCCATGACAGTCACTCACCATTTTATGTCGTGGTTAGTGAGCAGGGACACCACATCTGAAATTCGAATCATGAACCTGTGAACTACGGACTATATCGACATATTACTACAAATATCACTACACATGTATGTGGGGTATACTAGTGCCTTGACACGATGAGAAACAGGAAGTGAATGATTGAACCTAGATCAAACATGGGGTTATACAACTGAGACGGTGTTGTTGTACAGCTAGGGGCCATTATGGCCATCAAAAGCCAGATTATGATGTTAGAGTCAGGGGGAAATGATATTGGTCGTGTGACTGGAAATGCATCAACGGTATGAGACCTCGTCGTCGTCTGAAGCAACTGGATAGGATAGAATGGTGTTGGTTGGGGACAGCTTCATGTAGTGTGGAAGGTCTCGATCCATTTCTGATGGAGGAACAGCGAGAACCAAACGGAACGCATCTTTCCCATTGAGGTAGAATCGATACAGCCGTTTCTCGCGGATGAATCCCAAGGACTCGTAGAGGGAAAGCGCCGGTGCATTGTCATATTCGGTTTCAAGAACGACCTATTTGGGCGTTAGTAGAGGTCCGAAATATAGAAAATGGATTACGCGCCTCATCAACCCCATGTCGTCTCATGACCTCTACCGAGCGCTTGACCAACGTGCTTGCTGGAATCGGTGGGTAAATACAGATGATTGGACAGGAGCGCACGTGGTTTACCGCGTACCTACACCACGTTTGCGCCAGCTCTTGCTAACGCTGAGCATGGCGATATAGCCTCTATTCGAGGCATGCTTGTGCATGCTCTGCTTGCAGACTATGACACCTATCGGCTCCGATGATCCCGCAGGTATTGCCTGAACGGGTGCACATCTGATTCATTTCAGACGATAGAAGGAGGTCGTAACACGCACGAGAAAAGAAAGTTGTGGCCTTCAACGATGTAAGTTAGCGATTCGAATCTGCCAAATGAAATAAATGATAACGAGACTTACCATTGATGGAGGAAATAACGGTATGTGTATATGACATACGGCTCACTGAGCTCACTCTGCACGAGCGCCATAATGTGTGGTAAATCAGATTCGCCTACATACTGTCTGTACAATATTTCAGTCATTGTCTCAGGTAATGGTTAGGAGCAAGAGCGGAAACACGACTAGTCCTCGAGGCGAGCACGCGACCGAAATTACGCGGTCTCTGGTGGACCTTCAACATTGTTCCCACGCTTATACAACTTCCAAATTCCAGCGAAACACTTGTCTAAAACAACTTGATCTACGCTATGGAGTCCATATCGCGACTCAGAAGCGTGCTTTTGACAAGTCTCAGCTCTCGTGGACATGGAGAGCAAGAACTTTTTGACGAACTCATGATGCACAAGCAGAGGCTGCTTGAGCTGTTTGAAGTAGGACAGAGCAGTCAACAGGAACAACAAGAGCTGCGAAGCGGTAAGTGCTTTGCATCTGTATTGACGCGTAAAATTCGATGATGATGAATCTGCAGGAAGGATCACGATCAATGGCAGGTCATTCGCCGTCAATGCGGATTTTGCTCAGCAGGCAATATTCCTTGCCCAGCAGCTCAAGTCCTCCGAGAAATACATCGCAAGCATACTGCATTCTGTCATGACCGAAAACCCAAATATCGGCCCAGTCGCTTGCATGGAAGCTACAGTCGTTGAATTTCATCAAAGACGACGTCATCTCGTCGACTGTCTGCGTTACATCTTCGAGGCTGCAGAGATGGCCGAGTTACCAGATGCACCGCGACTTTACAAGCGGCTGGATGCTTTTTCTAGGCAGGATCTCATCCCACCTACGAAGGGACCAGGTGGAGAGGCATCGCTGGCATTACGAATATTCAAGGAGTTGGAGAACTTGGGGAACACAGTTGCACGGGCGCAACAAGCAAAACAATGTGCCGTGAGCAATACTGTAGCTCCTTCTGGTGGGTGCTGCCTCGTCGTGCGGTTGGTTTCTGATAGACCATTGTTGAAGGTGGTTCACCCACTCTGGGCTACGACATCCTCAGTGCACGCTGCGACTCACTCAAATACGAGAGACGATACCTTGCTACTGTCTACTTCCAGATTGCCCGTCTTGGATGTCTCACAGTCTCTGACATTCGCACTTCCCTCGATTGGCTATCTGTGAATCCCAATGACGCCATGACGTTCTATGTCTTGGCTGCTATTCTGGCTGCCTTTGATTTGGTGGACCCCTCGTCTGTCGGCGGCAAGAATCGCCAACGCCTGGCTACAGACAACGCAATGATAACATATATGAAGCAGAAGCTCTCCCGCAATTCGGAATGGAAGGATACAGGCTTAAAAGCAACTGCGTTGTTAAAGTGGACTCTTTTATTGACCGAGACTCGTCATCGCGACCCCTCTCTGGAGGCCAGGGAGGGTTTCAAAACTACAGAACTGGAGACTCAGATTTGGAATGCGGTCCAGGGCGATGCCTTTACGTACCTCACTACAGCGCTTATCCAGTTATCGCGAGGTTCACCAGCGACGTCATTCGCTGCCTTCATTGAGCTTACGCCCGAGCAGGAGCAACTAAGAGAACCGCCCCACGAAGACTTTAAGCTGGCAGTTCTGAATGCTTGCGACGCGCTTGTGCGCTCGGTGATAACATATGCATCCTCAGAGCTGCGCAAAATCAAACAGCGTCAAGAGGATATCGTTCTAGCCAGCGCACGTCTATTCCGGTCAGTGACGCATTCCGGACAAGACTCAGATTCCCAAGCAAGTCCCTGCAACGACATCGCCATGCTGTACTCGTTCATCGGTCTTCTGTACTCCATACTTCCTCCAGAACGAGCTCTGCAATTCTGGGGGGCTACGCCCCTCACCGAAACCCACCGTCTCACCTACCTGGAGATCACAGAGACCAATGCAGGCAGGCTTCCCTCTTTCCTTCAGTGGGCAGTATGGTCCACCCAAACTCGTGATGTTATCATGACCACTGCTCTATACGACATGCTGTCTGGTTTAGCAAAAGGCCAACAATGCAGCGAGCTCGCATATAATTTCCTTGCTAGAGGTGGTGCAGAAGTTGTACCGGGTAGCAGCCTTGCTACCAGCTCATCTCACTACAGTGCCGGTTCGGCTGTATCCTGGACGCTCATATTCGCTCTACTAGAATCCTGGGCAGTTTCATCCACCAGCCCCAAGCCCCACCCACCTCCGCAACAGAACTTGGGGACATCGTTCAGCGGCTTCAGGTCATCTCATTTCGCCGAGTCTCAAGCTGCCTCCCAACAACAGCAACAGCATCAGAAACAGGTTGTAATAGGGCCTAATGATGTTTTGCTTGCCCAATCATTCCTCCGCCTTCTATCTACTGTGGTTTCGTGCTCGGTCGCTGTCCGCCTCGCGGTCTCAGGAAACACGCACTTCAGGGCTATTCCAACGCTGGTCTCGCTGATACCTCTTGGTATACCCTTGGAGCTGAAGGGAGCAATTTTTGACGCCTTAGCAGCTTTTTGTGAACCTGGAGCTGGTGTTGCTGGAGTGGAGGTTTGCAGATCAGTGTGGACGTTGATGGAGCGGCTAGAGGTCATAAACGTCCGTGCGAGTTCCTCCCGTGTTGGTGGAGTGTTACATCCCGTCAAGGGCGTCGAGGTGGAGTTAGACGAGGTCTACGATCCCGTTCCTCAATCTTCTTAGCACCCTCATTCACACTCCAAAACGCCTCTCCTTGAAGGACCTCATCACGGATTCGGAGCCACTGAACACCATTCCTGATGCCCTTGGTCAACCATATCGTCTTCCTGGAATTGGACCTTACATATCCTTCGGCATCGACAATGTCTTCGCTAATATCCCCCGGAGAGAGTACAGGCGACCTTCAGATAGGTGGCAGATGAATGATTTATGCTTGTCCTTCGTCGAGCGAGTCCTTGCCAGCTATGATCTAGAGTTGTTGGTCTCGTCAGGCGAAGATGTCGTCTTGAAGCGAGAGGCCATTGTTCCCCTCCTCGTCCATCCAGGATATGGACATAATACAGCGTCTCCTGACAACCTCACTGTTGCAAACCAGTATCTTAACGTACATCGTCGATGGCGTAGAAGGCTTTGAGAAAGGTTTCGCAGATGAAGAACCGCATTTCAAGAACACGATCGTACGCGTTTTGCGTATCGTCCACCGCGTTTTGGATATCCAGGATATCTTCCTTGACGTTCTCGTGCCGCTCCTGACGGAGTTTGATAGCTCGCAGTTTGTCGCCGTCGCTCATGCTCGGTGGTATTACACGCGTTTTGATCAAGCGTTGTCGTATGGCACACAGCATATTCCTGCGATTGCTGCGTATGTGGTGTACCCTGCATACCCTGAGCTTGTCCTTCTCGCCGTCAAGATTGTCACGCAACTATCGTCGTCGGTCAGCAACTTAACCACCCTCGTCGAGCACAGCAATGACTCGGATCGTATCCTCAGTGGCTTCAAGCAATTACTCAGCGTTGAGTCATTTGACGATTTGGATGCTAGTGAGACGCAGGCTGCACAGGTGACCGGTGCTGGTGCTCCTGATAGAGAAGCGCAAGAACTACTCGATCAAGCGATACGACTTGCCATCCTCGAATTGCTCATCCAGAGCACCCGACCAAACCCACCATATCCCATCATTGGCCATTTCCTGTTGTTCGGTGGCCCAGATAACGAGCATCAAATCCAAGATCCACACGCATTGGGTGTGCACAGAACGTGTGCGCACGTCATCTTTGATCTTGTTAACGCTGGCGTCCCCAGAGTGCACGGCAAAGGCAAAGAACGTGAACGTGAACGTCGACTTGCACGTCAGGTTGATCCATTGTTCATTTCTGTCCATGCTTTGGCAGAGCGCTACTACCAAGTCATCCATCAGCTCTGTGTGCATCCACGGACATCAGAGTCCACCATGCGGTACCTCCGCACGCGAGAAGATTTCTTTGCCCGTCATCTCGCAGCCATACCTTCCAAAGCCCCGGAAACGCATGAGGAGCCTGTCATTGAGGTCCTATATCATGACGGTTCTCGCGTTATCACTAGCGTATCGGCTCTACGATCATTTATGGGTGTACGCTCTCGCATCCTGGATTTAGTGTCGCTTGATCTCCATGTCCTGACCCGCAAAGGCCACCATAAGGGCGTTTTAGAGGTTTTGCAAATCATATTCGGCTCGGAGGCGATGGTTGGCGAGGATGCGCTCGAATGGGATGTTGATGCGTTGCAACCGTTCCAAGAGATGGGCCAGTCGCATCTTCGGATCATCGAGTCCGTACAGTCCCTCAGTTTTGATTGGTCAGACAGTTTAACTGTTCATCCTGTCGACCTGGAGCTCCTCGGTCAGTTGAACCTCCAGTCCTGCATCCGTGTGGATGGCACTGGGTGCGAAGTCGTTGATAGATCTGCGCTACTATCCTTGTTGACGCTCGCTCGACGTTCCCTCCACGCCCAAGGCCGAATCACCAATGGCGCGCACGCTGACAAATTGAACGCTGAGACCTCGTACGTCTTGGAGAGCTGTGCGATCGAAAACCATCGCCGCGAGGTCGCTTTTGCTGTTGCTACCGGATATGAAGCTTGGTGGAGGCTATTGGACATCACCCTTACCAAGTGCTTCCAGCGTTTACCCCATGACAGGCGCGAAAACATGCTCTTTGACTTGTTGCACGTTCTACCTACTGCAATTCGCTCCTCTGACATCCAGGAGCCTACCGCAGTTCTGCTTTCAGAAGCGGTACTGTCTTGCATCACGAAACTACGCGAAGATCGACGTCACCAAGTGATGCTACAATCCGCCGGCGGGGACACTGACGCAGGCTCTTTACCTGCAGAAAGACTGTATGCGCTCCTTCGCAGCATCCTTGACTGCATCCTGGACAACAACCGTTCCGAGTTGGTCCGTGGCAACCTATACGCCTCTTTGATCAATTACTTCCACCTTATTGGAGGAAGTGACCAAAGGCCTTCGGGAGATGCGTCATTGGAGACGTTCGGGAAGCACTCATTGTCAATGTCGATGTCAATGTCGATGTCCCTCTCCGTTCTTTCCTCGCGTGATGATTTATCCCTAAATGATTCTCGGTCCATGCGTGGGACGCCAACCCCTGCGACAAATGCATCTGCGCTAGAGCTTGGTACGCTGGCTGCGTTGAAAAGCGTGCTCGAGAGACTGGTCACGATCATATCCCGGGACGCAATCGATGGTACCGAAGTTTGGAAGACTGTCGCTTTCATGCTGTTAGACTCCCTCACTCAGCTGTGCCGCTCGGACAAGTCCCGCATGCTCCTTACGTCTTTGGTTCGCTATGGGATTTTATCGAACTTTGTCCAGGGACTGAAGGAAGCTGAGCCACAAATGCAGTACGTGCTCAGACCAGACCCAGGTTCGTGCGCAGTCAACTGGTATCGGGAAGCACACTGAAGTGATGACTTAGATGATCTGAATCCTCTATACGTTTACGAATCGAAGTTGTCCTTCTTGATACGGATGGCACAAACGAGGCCGGGGGCAGAACGGTTGCTCGAAGCTCGAATTTTCCCAGTCCTGAGTCAATGCGAGTTCTTGGATACGAGACCAGAAGCAGATCAGTCGTTCATGGGTATGTTGATTTGCTCTCTCTCAGAGATGTTTCACGTGCTGAGATGTTTTATGAAGACCAGGACTCTTTCTTGCCTTCGGCAATTCAGCGATACCACCAGCTGTTCATGCCAGCACTCCAGCTCGTTGCTGCGATGCTGACGACATTGGGAGCTCAGCATGCTACGGCGAGTAGTCAGGTACGATTGATTTCTGAATTTTGTCCGG
>JRHT02000037.1:44619-185322 GCA_011800875.2 Suillus brevipes Sb2 | reverse complement strand
ATGTAGAGATATCACGCCCGCCACCTCGGCCAGCTTCTAGAGCAGCAATACCACCGTCAACTTCTCAGGATCGCTCGCCACGGCGAGCTTCCAGGGCAATGCTGCCGGCCATCACTCCCACCAGGAACCTTATTCCGCTGTAGAGACTCATTCCTGAGTAGGCTTGTAGAGACTGTTTGTTACCTTTCCTATGTTCGCATTTTTGGTGCTTACATAAGGAATAGAATTCTTCACCTGCTACCACTCTGAGTCCCCATGAGTGATTTATGATATTTTCTCTCTCTGAGCTCTGAGCCTGGACCAGAAACCCTTTAGGGTCGAACATTGTCTATGCAGACATAGCAGCTAGGCAGTCAGACCCAACAGTTATCAGCTGCACCCTCAGCTGAATTGTTGGAACCTTCTTCCGCCAATCACTTCGGTTGTGCAGGTTGCATCCTCCTCTGAATATGCCGATGATGCCGAAGATGAAATTGATGCAAGTGAGAGCGATAATCGGCCTGTCAAGCGTCTCAGACGGTATAGTGGCAAATAAAAGAATATTAATGTTTTCAAATACTTCCTGAAATTCGTACATTAATTTCTGGCGCAGTAGTAGATTGAAATTGATTCAGATTAGCTTAACTTGCTCACAGAATCGGACTAGTTTCACTGGTTCTGAACGCCGTGATTGAACTTGATGACAATGGAATTGTCCCTGCAAGGTGAGTAATTTGCATTTCAAATTCAATACCCGTCATCATGCTCAACGTTTTTCATATTCGCTTCAATCCGAACCCTCTTGTTAGCCTCTCGAGCCTCCTGAGAGCCTCCTTCAAACCCTACCTGAAACTTGATAACGATGGAATTGTCCCTGCAAGGTGAGTAATTTGCATTCCAAATTCAATACCCCGTCATCATGCTATACATTTTTCATATTCGCTTCAATCTGAACCCTCTTGTTAGCCTCTCGAGCCTCCTGAGAGCCTCCTTCAAACCCTACCTCATGGGCTTGTTTGTCTGTCTCACCAGATTCTATCTGAACAAATCCAAAGTCTCGTACGTTTGTTTAGCTTCCGCACTGCCGCACCGTTCTAACTTTTTTAGTCTACATCAGCTCCGAGTCAAATCACCCTCATAAGTATGAGGGCGCTCCAGGTTTTTTTTTCGAGCCTCTTCCGAATTTCCATCTGATTTACTTTGTAGTATCTTGCGCAAGCCACCCAACAGACAGTCATCTACTGCACACAGTACAAGTAAGTGGGCGTGCTCTCATATATTTCTTCTATCATTGACTAAGTAAATACTGCAGACATGACCCAAAACGTCCCCGATAACCCGTCGTCTCCTCACCCGAGCTACATGGGTCTATCCTCTGATGCCTTTGACGTGCAAACTGCCCATACTGCACATAGTACAAGTAAGTAGGCGTGCTCTCATTTATTTCTTCTATCATTGACTACATACTGCAGATATGACCCAAAATATCTCCGACAATTCGTTGTCTTCTCACCCAAACTACATGGGTCTACCCTCCGATGCCTTCGATTACATGCAGGAGCAGTACGGCGGTGGTCGTCGATGCGCAACACCCCCTGTTGAGCTGACTCCCTCGCGACTCAGGACTAAGCTCAAGGCCACATCGCGGGATGTTGGCCTTGTTAAAGGTGCATCTATCCGCCGTCTGGCCCACCAAGAGCCCACTGTGCGAGCTCAGGATCCATCTGCACACTCTGGTGCACAGGACTTACCGCGTTTGGTACCAGATGGCAGTTCAACAGGTGAAACGTCATCACTAACGGTCCACCCTGCCAATATTCGATACACCTCGCCTTTTCCTGCCCCAAGTTCCACAGGCGAAATGTCATCGCTTACGGTTCACTCTGCCAATAGTCGATACACCTCACCATTTCCTACCCCACAGCCTCCTGCTCCGCTCCAAGATGTCTTCTATGGTTCCATGGACCAGCAACACCCATGGATTGATCCTAGCCCCTCTGACACGTTTGGCATGATGGGCTCTGAGCCTTTTTTACCTTATAACTTTCCTGCGAATTCGATCGGTCAACCAATGGCCTCTCGTGGATGCTCCCAAGACCCTCATGCGACAAATGCCACCACCTCGCCAAATGCTATTGGTGCATCACTGAAGCCTGTTGCAGCGTCACCTCGTGATGCTGCGCCTCCCCTCCCAGTCACACAAGTTATTCCACCAATGCCATTCAAGGATGGTGGCAGCCAGTCTAATGCCACCACCTCGACAAACGTTATTGGTGCATCAGCAAGCGGTTCCAGATTGCAGATGGACATGGGAGCCTATCCTTTGACTGGCTCTCGCGAACGCTTTCCTGAGGGGCATGAACCGCTCACCCATCAAGAAGGACTTTCTGTTACTGGACGCAGGTCTGCAGAGCTGAATGAAATGTTGGATGTTGGACTTGCTGCAGTCGAGCGCCAGTTCCTGGATCTCTCTGCGTCTACCACGCTGCCTGTTTCGCAATTGATCAATTTGTTCTTGAAGAGTCGCGGACGCACTGTGAACGGTACCAATTATTGGAACCTGTACGCTACCTATTTCAAAGAACACAGTCAGGCCGAACTTGCACGCATCGGCAGAGAGGTCCCACCTGGAGGTGGCACACCTAGTGAGTACCACATTACATCTTGTTGCGCAGGTTGTTTATAGACCTTACAGGTGCAACTGTGCGCAAGCAATGTTACGAAAGTTTCAAGGATACCTATCCTGATTCCTACCAAGACCTCCTGCTAATGCACGAGGAAGCATCGCTCCTTGGATCGACTCCTCAAACAATCGCTCAGCGTGGACAGGGCTTTCAAAAACATTACCGAAGAGTAATACAAATTGTATGTTTCCTTGCCCTAACTTTCGTTATCTCTCCTAATGTGTTTATCACAGCTCGAGTCTGCCTCCATTAAATCTGGCTTTGAAGCAGCCGTCGTCCTCTGTGGCAAGGTAGTCAATGAAGATGGATTGCTCGGCTATTCATATAACACTCCAGGCGCTGCAGGGGTAAGTTTTTTGTAGTCTAAATCCTAATATATGCTTATAACATACAGTTCTGGGAAACACAATGCCGCGCCAGCGATGATGCCATCATCGGGCATCTCAAGGCACATGTGTAGTAAGTGTTAGCACAAACTATGTTTATGTTATCACTTATGTCAAAACAGTAATAGCACATCCTTGGCTGCGGTAGATGAAGCATTTGATGACGGTACCCGTAATGCCCCTTCAACCCCAAACTCAACTTCGAACAATGATGCTCCCGAGGGACGGGATGACGGTTTGAAATGGGTCAAGCTCGAGCTCATTAAACAAGTCGGTATGTTACAATGTCGTTACTCTTTAATTTATTTGACCTACATTACACTAGCCCAACTTGGGGGCAAGTGCGCCTGGGATAGAAATTTCCCTTGGAAGGGCATGTCAAGCGCCCTCGCAGATGCCAATCTCTGCATCAAAGGCTATCCTACTCATAAGTGTCTCTTACCTGGTGAAGCTCACAACGAAAACTCGAAGAACAAGGGCATTGGGGCACTGACGCAGAAGGAAATTGTGGCTCTCGTGGATGCCTTGAAGGCGGGAACCATGCAAGTCGCCAGAGTTGACAAGACGCATCGAGGTAAGTTTCATTTATATTATACTATCAAATAACAGATTCTTAATGTCATATGTAGCAGCTGTCATGGCCTCTGAGAGGCCAGTCATCACAGGCATAGCTCCACCAGCTGAGTGGGCACATGATGGCGCTCGGCGACTGTTTGTGAATGGCGATACCGACTACCACGGCCCAGCTCGTCTCAAGCCTATCAATGCAGCTACGAAGGTCAAGAAAGCTGCTGATAAGGCACCGAAGGCCCCTCCACCATCCTCCTCCGATGACGACGAATCAGAGGGCGAACTCCCAGTGGTACCTCCTGCTCCCAAGTCCCGTAAACCCACCATGCGAGTAGAAGTCATTGCACCACCCCCCTCACGCCCATTCAAAGTCGTTGTTCCACCATCGCGCCCGTTCAAATCCGTTCCAAAGCCAGAACCAACCCCAGCACAGAGCGAGGTGATCGAAGTCACTTCAGCCGAGGAGAACACCGTCAAAGAGCCTGATACGGAGTATGAAGAAGGACGCGGGAAGAAGAGGAAACTGAAGTCTACGAACACATCGCGTGCGTCGAAGAAGCCTACTCTATCCAAGGAGAAGACTAATGCTTCAAAAGTGGGGAAGAAAGGGATACAGGCAAAAGCACCCAAAGCGCCTCCCTTGCCGACCTCAATAGCCTCTCCGACGAAGGGTGGTCCTCTGTCTCCATTGACAGTGAGTTCGTCAAGTGTGGTGACATCACCGGCGCCTGAGGGTGAGTACACTATATACTTCTAATTGGACTCTACTTGACTCAAGGTTGATAGCTGTCGCACCAATGCGACTCCGCGATGGACCCTCTAACGAGCACACCAAGGGTAAGCTCTTTTCAACCAAATTTCCTAGCAAGACTAATGATCTACTGTCTATCTACCCTCCAGCACAACGAATCAAACCGCGCCCAATCACCAAGGAATCCAAGGGCAAAATGAAGCGTGCTCTTCGCATGGCATACAGCCACTCAGATGAATCTGAAGTTGATGAGGGTAAGAAGGTGGACGTTACAATCGCTAAGAGTGCTGTCTCCCCTGGTTTAGTCGATGTCCCCGCAGAGACTTCACAGGAAGACTTGACCAAGGAATTCCACGACGATAGGCCAGCAGTAGATCAGCAGGAACCGCCTCAGATCGCCAATCCCGTTGAGGATCTTCCTGATGCCACTCACAACTCTCGCGACCCCCATGAGCCTCCGCCAGAGCCTGCCCAGCAAGACCCTCACAAGGGTGACCCTCCACGCAACCGCGAGCTTCGGCATGAGGTCGTTCCTGACCGTCGTTACAACAATTGTGAGGTTGACCCTCTTCGGGAACTTCATCGGGAGGGTATCTCTGATCGTCACGAGGGTGACCCCCCTCGGGAACCTCATCGTGAGGTTATCCCTGACCGTCGCGACAATCCTTGTGAAGGTGACCCTCTTTGCAACTCCCGCGAGCCTCGGGATACTTTCCGTCATG
The DNA here is from genome assembly GCA_011800875.2 of Suillus brevipes Sb2. NCBI lineage: Eukaryota > Fungi > Basidiomycota > Agaricomycetes > Boletales > Suillaceae > Suillus > Suillus brevipes. The sequence goes on along the minus strand of JRHT02000037.1, from coordinate 180,230 downwards.
ACCCTCGCGATCCCTTGCCTGACCCTCGGCAACCACTTCGTGGCCATTCTCACGAGCCATGGTACATGCAGGATGCCATGCGCCGCGATCGTGAACTCAATGATCGAGATGCTCTCCACCCACGTGATGCCTTCTATTACCGTGATACTCGCAATGTACGCTATACTGGTTTGCAAGCTCACGACCATTATGGACCCGAGCCTCGTACTGACAGTGAATTCACTGGGCGGGATAGTTCTCCAGCCTCGGAATTACACCGCGATGCCCTTTATGGTCACGGTGAGCGTGAATGTACGTATCCTAGTCGTTACAGTCCTGTGCTTGGTCCCGACTATGCTCGGGAAGGTGGATACGTTCGATGCGATGACCTTGATGAGCGCCAGGCATTTGGTGGAGGAGCTTACCGTGACGGTGGGTACCCACAAGCCAGGGCTCGTTACCACGATTCCAGATGGATGGACAATGTCCGTAGTGTCCCATCTTCATCTTTGGACTATGCTGTGCCGCGAGCATTGAGTCGTGATCACACTCATCCTCCACATCCTCCTTCATCATAATCCCCTTTTGATGCACCCGTGCTTTTCTCATTTGTTCAGTTGCTATTTAGTTCATCTTCTTGTGCTTACTTCGTCTGTTTACACTGATAACTTACTAGGTGGTTTGCTCATTCCTACACTCGTCCCGCTTTTCGTACCCTATTTATGTAGCTATGCATGCAGTCGTTACGATTTTCCTTGTGTCGACAATATCAGTATAGCGGCTCCAATGCCTGCTTTTGTTTGCTTCAGAACTTGTTCATAAGCACTGTGAAACTGGAGCGCGATATGTTTTATTGTAAAGTGACATTCACAACATTAATACAACGACAAAAGCAAAAAAAAAAACATATGAGAAGTAGTGGGTGAGGAAAAACATAAGTGCAAGTGACAAAGATATGAAGTAAAACATAAGGGAAAACATAAGTAGAGGAGTGCAAGAGGCTCCATGTTATGTTGACGAGTGGCGAGAGACCTGAAAGACCCCTGCCGACGTAGTGACAAAGATACTATGAAATATAACATAAGGGAAAACATACTCAGTGGAGGAGCACAAGAGGCTCCAAGTTATGTTGACGAGTGGCGAGAGACCCCTGCCGACGTAGTGATGGAGATATGAAAAATAACATAAGGGAAAACATACTAAGTGGAGGAGCACAAGAGGCTCCAAGTTAGGTTGACGAGTGGCGAGAGACCTCTGCTGACGTAGTGGAGGCTGTTAGGTACCTTCTGCAATAATCAGAGCCAACCCTCCAATGAGGCTCATGAGGGTACACTGGTTACTCTTGAGGAATTGAGGGAGAGCCTCCAGGGAGAGGGATGTCTCAGAGACATGTTGTGTCCTACACACAAACCGGGTCTGACAGACCGTGGGAAGCGCTAAAAAGTGCTGCCAAGGGTGGGGATAATGGAACAGTAAGTCCTGAATGCGAGTGAAGGTCTCGACCCAAGGACAGCTACTGAGCTAAGGGAAATCCTCTCTGAACGAGGGAACCACAAGAACAAGTAGGGTGTAGAATGACAATCGCGCGAAGTGCGATATAGAGCGGAGCGTGGGAAGTGGACGCGCGTGATGCAAGAGTGCGCGCTAAGATATGGGATAGAGAAGGCGCGCGAAGTGCGACTTAGATAGCTTTGATAGAGAAGTAGATCACACTAGTAAATAGTGATGTGCACGGCCTGGCCTGAGATTATGAAAAGCCAAAGCCGGCGGCTCAGGCTGCAGTGTATAGCTGTCCTTGGGTCGAGACCATCACTCGCATTCAGGACTTACTGTTCCATCATCCCCCTGTGTTTTCCCCACGGTTCAGATTCCTCTTCTTCACCGTAGTATTTCCTTAGTTCGAATATCATCTTAGACTTGTCCATTCCTCGTGTCCTTCGGACTTTCGGCCTAGTCTCTTTGTCCTCCTCCGAGCCTTGGGATTATATCCCTAAGGCTAAACACCTTCGTCCCACCTTCGGGTGACCCCTATATACTTCCGGACTTTGGACTTCTCTCATCTGGACGACTCATACACCTCCGTCCATCGATATCCGCCCTTCGTAAATTAGGGGCACATACTCGGGTCAATGGTGCAGCACACGAGCTGAAGCCAAGCCCCTCCAGACCATCCGTTGAGCATAGTCTTAACAGAAACACTACCAATCAATTGGCCAAACCACCTTGCCGAGGCGGTGATAGTGCTCAACTGTCGCATCTTACCTGCATTGAAGTTCTCGCCAAAAAAGCTACTTTGGACAGGTTGTCAATACACCCAGAACCAACATCACGGAAAGTGCTTTGGCATTGAGACCGACAGACGTGAACATGCACATAGCATATGTGGGACAACAACTTGATGGATACAATGCCACTGTGCATCACACTTTCAAGTGCAAGAAAGCATTTGATAAATGTGTTGTAGAGACTTGCATCTCTATGAGCGGGTATTATTGAATTCTCCCAATTTCAAAGCACAAACTCACAGCTGTGCATTCACTAGCCATTGCCTTATAGAGCGACGCATTCCAGCGCATCGCGCGATGTGTGGTGAGCATTTCCCTACCCTCAGTACCTTGGCACCATCTGTGAACCATCCGAGTCCCCACCATATCCAAGCGCCTATGCCAGCTCATGCTACCCAGTGTGAAGTTCAAGTACTATCCGCCATGATGCCGTTGTCAGGCCAGTTGGTCAGCTCAGCACCCCATTCCAAGTCTCGCATCCCCATTTACTCACATAGGTGGGATCGTGCTGCTCAATGGTGAAAAGTTTGAATATGACAAGGCACTTGTCCCAGAGCCACCAACAATACATCTTTCTCAAGATATCGACTGGTTGTGCAAGGAGTGGGAGAGCTCGAATTTGCTCTGTGTGGGTGGTCATGGCATTCCTGTCAAACATTGGGGTGAGTTCTACAAGAGAGGGAAGGGGGTCAAGAACACAGTATGGGATGCTCTGCGGGTGGAATGGGGAAATTGGAAGGTATATTCTCACCTTTCTGGCACTGCTACACCCAGTCCTTTCTCAAATCTGACCCCAGTTCATTGCTGAGGAATGCCAGCATTATCCAGACACCGCCTCGTTCTGGTGCGCGTTCAGTGGCGGAAATGGCAAGAGGTTTTCTTATCAGTAGATCCTTAACTGCATTGCGGACCAGCGGATTTCAGCGGCTGCACGAGATGCTAATAATGCACGCACATTTTTTGATGGGGATCTCAACCATCCACTGGCTGAGGGTGCATTCCAATACACCAAGGGTGGGAAGAGCTATCTATCAAGCAAGGATGACGCTGAAGAAGAGGAATCTGAACCGTGGGGAAAACACAGGGGGATAATCACCTCAGGCATTACTTTTCGGAACCAATAAGGGTCTCTCAGACCCAAGGACAGCTACTGGTTGTGGGAAAGTAGTCTGTGAACGAGGGAACCACAAGAACAAGTAGGGTGTAGAATGACAATCGCGCGAAGTGCAATATAGAGCGGAGCGCGGGAAGCGGACGCGCGTGATGCAAGAGTGCGTGCTAAGATATGGGATAGAGAAGGCGCGCGAAGTGCGACTTAGATAGCTTTGATAGAGAAGTAGATCACACTAGTAAATAGTGATGTGCACGGCCTGGCCTGAGATTATGAAAAGCCAAAGCCGGCGGCTCAGGCTGCAGTGTAGAACAACAAACTGCACCAAGAGGAAATGGGCAGCAAAGGAAGCAGGTGGGCAGAATGAGCCCAAAGGACTTGAATGACTCTACCAAAGCTTAAAAGAGAGAATGTGTGTGTGTGTGTGTGTAGGAAGCTAAGAGATCACTCCAGAATGAGGGAAAGACTGAATATCAGGAGCTAGGTAGTGAGCTATGAAGCTACAAAAACTACACAAGCTACAAAACTGGGGAAGCTGCCAATCCTAGAAGGAGAGCTACCAGAAATATAACTGAAAGTCTGTCAAATGGTGGAGGAATAGGGCGAAGATTTTGTTATTATGTAAGCAGTAAAAATGTGAACATAAGGAAGGGAAAATGAAGGTCAGTGAAACTATGGAAAAGCTGTCAATGTAAGCTCAGGAATGAAGGAGTCTCTACAGCGGCTTATGTCATACAGAACTGTACCTGCAGCGTCCTTAACACAACTCACTTGACGACCTGAGCTCACTTGACGACCTGAGCTCACTTGACGACCTGAGAATCGAACTTCTATCCCTTTTTAGCTTTTTACTTTCCATTGTATGATCACCACTGACAAACAACCAGGTACTGGGAGGTTCCGTACCACTGGTCCAGATGTAAACTCCTTCCCTCAGGCTAACACAACGACTCCCGCATGAACCTTGCCCTCATCCTTACAGCTATTACAGCAGGTGCAACTGCCGCATCACATCCCTCCCTCCGCAAGGGCCCTACCACAGGCCTCATCACAGGCGCACATGTCAACAATTACATACACCTATCCTATGCCTGCTGATTTTGGCCTATCCATGTGCACATGGTGCAAGCAACTGACTTCGATCAATGCACTCAGCAGTGCAGTCCCCACCCTTCTGCTTGTTGCCAAGTGGTTGAAGGTGAGGATATGCTTATTGAGCTCGGAATTCATACTCACTCACATACAATCACAATTGCAGGGTCACACTGGATACAAAGGTGCCTTGTCCACTGCAATGGATGTGCAGAGATTTATCCAACTCTTTGGCGGCCTCATCTTGCACAGCACAACTGGACGGCTGTTCTGACTGCCCATGTAGACTTAGATCTGGATGGGGAGTTCTGTCCAGCTGGTGAGCACGTTGTAACGGTTGGGTTTGGCTCGCGAGTGCCAGGGGGTCTGCCAAGAGGTGCCAGAGGTCTTGCCTGGGCCTCGAGGCTTGTAGGTACATATATCCAGCATGTTTGTAGGTAGATACTCACCCAATCCATCTGCTTGTTCTTGCATTTGGTTCGAGTCCGATGCCTCTGTCTCTGAGTGCACCGTTCCAACGTCAAGTTCATATCTTGACCCATACTTACAATTTTGCATTTACAGTAATCAGGCCGCGGCTCAGGCCAAAGCCAGCTGTCACTGGCGGCTTTGGCCCGGCCTGGAATTTTTGCAAGCCAAAGCCGTCTGAAGCCAGGCCAAAGCCGCGGCTTTCGAGCCTAGTAGTAAAACTAGATAATGATCAAGGGATAGCTGCGTGGCACGTGAGAGTGAGAGGAAAATAGATTTAGAGTGGTAGACTGTCTACTACACAGAGGAAGTAGCTGGGGGGAAAAGCCATCAGAACATCTACATGAAGTCCAGAATATATGTAAAACTGCAAGTGTCGCTAGACGCGCAGGCCCGAAGTTGCAAGCCGAGTAAGCTAAATATAAGTATGCATACATGTAATAAGGGTTCTTGGTACCGCGCACAGCGCGACGGCGTGAGTATGAGCTCGGAGATATGTTAGATAAAAGGAAATAGCATGAGAAACGCACCAATGAACACCAGCAGACATGGGATGGACAGGAAATGGGTAATAGGACGAGATGCGTGGCACACGGTGGACACGCGCACGCTAAATCTGCGAAAATAAAAATGAAGGTGTGCGGATGCACAAGACTTGTCCTATGGATGGGAGCTGATTGATATTTGGAAAATGGGAGAAATCAATAATGCACGCTCAGCGAGACGCAAGTCTCTACAATGCTGTCGCGAAGAAGTGGCGCAAACTTCTAGTGACATGACCGGACATCTCGAGTGGTACTAGTAGAGTTTTGCCAGCTGCACAACCATCCTCCCAGTGAGCCCCCTCGTTTTTTCTTTCTTTTCTTCTTTGCATTGCATACTTAATACTCATTTCTCCATACTGTATCACACCCCGTACATCTGTATCCATAGCGGTTTCTATTTAGTTATATAACTAGTACTACATCTTAATTTGAGTACTGTACTTATACTAGGCCTACAAATTAATCTTCATCCGTCGCGTTGACAGCTGCAGTCGTCCAATCTTGAGCATGATGTTCGAATGGAAAACAGCACTCACATAAACCAATGTGGAGTATGAAAAGGTGGAGCATGCAGTGCTTCATCCTGATTGGTTGAGAACCCTCAGAATGCAGGAAACTTGTGTTCTGAACCCTAAATTAGGAGTTGAGTTCAGGACAGGTGGAGCGCGTCATTGACAAATGAGTTCAGGATGGCCATGGCCCATTGGAGATGCCCGTACATCAGGGTGCACAGGTGGACATGAAAATGTTGTTGACAAATGAGTTCAGGATGGCTGTGGCCCATTGGAGAACTGAGCAAATGCAAGGAAGAATAACCGTTGCGTTCGTCTGGTTTGTTATCCCTCAAGGACAACGAGGTAGTGAAATGTACTGAAGATTGAGTTGATAAGGTAGGAGATGGAGGAATGAATAGAGAGGCACCGTTGTTAGAGGAAACCACTGTAGGGGATGGAGAATGAGAGCGGGAGTAGAGCGAGACTCGGCACTGTGACTGTGGGTGGGGGGACAACAGGGTTGAATCTGGTTGTAATTTGGAACATGCATCATATGTAGATGGGGAAGTGGGTGGGCAGGCAGTATGGGACTGTGTACAGCGGCCATAGTGAGCAGAACAGGCGGGGTGGTGGCGTCACAAAGCGAAGGGGATGATCTGAAAGTGTCAAATGTTAGTTTATTAGTTAGAACTTACCCCTAAATGGTGAAGGATTGGGCAGGCAGTATGGGACCATGCATACAGCAGCCATGCCATAGTGAGCAGAGCAGGCGGGATGGTGGTGTCGCGAAGGGATGGGATCTGTGGTTGAGCATCAAATGTTTGGGAGTTCCAGTGGTCAGAGAACTCACCCTCCCTCGCGCTGCTTTTTTTTTCAATCGGCGAGATCGTCGCAATCGTAGGTGGTCGAGGTCCAGGTGGAGCGTACTGTATGCATTCGACCTTAGGTTCGTGGGGGTTGTGGTGTGACATGACATAATGATAGGTTCGGATGTTCGTTCATCGCTGTGACCTGTGACGAACTTAAGATAGGTTCGCCGATGAGTGCGCTGCGTCGCTGAAGGACTTGGAGACTCCGAGTCGGATTGATCCTCAGTTGATCCTCAGTCGACAACAGATTGCTACATATCTGACTTCTTCTTAGCTTTCTGTAGCATCTTAGTGGGATATTGAATGCAAGGGTACATTGATATAATCTAGTAAGTTTATTTGTCTGTTCTGAAGGATATGTTATGGGCTCGGATGGGTCTCTGATAGTGGACAGTGCTGCTGACAAGCACTGTGATGTGATTTTACCTAGTGACTCAGAGGGTATTGAGGAGGCTGGCAGAGGAAAGCAATGGTGCATTGCAAATATGCAATACAGAGAATATAACGCACACTAGTTAGAATTTGTTTTATTTCACAGAAAAATACAAGAGAACCAGATGTCACACTTTTAGGTTCGTCCTCGCCAGATGCCTGTGACTGTCACATGAGATAGGTTCAGTTCAGGGTGTTGGCGACGCTGTGACGAACCTAAGGTCGAATGGATACAGTATTGGCAATCGAGCCTCAAGAATGACCAAGGATGGAAGTGAGCACTGTGGCTGAGTCGTCACGTGTCACGTTTGCAGTCTTTGCGAGGACCACAAACACCCACCCAGGGGACCATCAATTTTTCACATGAAGATGTTGTATCTGATGGTAGTAAGTAGCTCAGAGGATTTTTGACTAGTATGCCTAACTCATTGGTCATTTTTGCGTGGTCATGGGCGGCCATCCAACCATGTATGAGATTCAGTAATAAAATTAGAATGCACTAAAAATCAGTTGACATTCACTGAAATCCAGTGCGTCAAAGCTGCTTTTGACAACTGAAATTCAGTTGTCAAATCCACTGAAGAAACAGCATTCAGTGCATCATCCACTGAAGTTCATGTCAATTACTAGTGAAGTGGGGCCGCTGAGGCTGAGTCACGAGGTTGGATTTGACCGGCGTCGTGAATTGCAACAACTAGGTCAGGCAAGTTAAACCACGAACAATACGGAATGGTGTTGCAAGCAGAGGGGTCGTAGGCGTGGGCAACGTGTGTGCCCCCCAACTGTGAGCGTCCCTATCATTGACTTCGCCTAATGAGTTTCACAGAAACTACCATCCAGTATCAAGCTCGCAAGATCAGTATACATTCCAAAAGACAATACTAATCCAACAAGAAATTTATCGCACTCTTGTCATCTGATTGCCGAGCCCCTGGGCAAATCGTGAGCCGCGCCCACGAGGACCACCACGCAGGCTTCCTCGCGTCCTGTCTCCTCTTCCTCTACGTTCTTGAGTTTGTTCACCCCGCTTCTCACCCTTGTCGCCGCTCCTGTCACCCCATCCTCCACTACCGCCAAGCTTGATGTCAAGGACCTTTTCGTTCTGCTCGAGAAGTGCGCTGACTTTATCCGCAATAACCTGAGCAAGCTGCTGCGGACGTGAGTGCTCAATGCGGTGAAATACCACCACACCAGTTGACTGATCAAGAGACGCTGACAGCTCTTCGTTCCAGATCATTTTGGAAATCATCGAAGTCACGGAGCGAAGCGGAAGAGAAAATGTGCGAGACAAGAGAGACAGTGAGAGAGTGCTGTAATAAGGGGCATATGTGAAAAGGTACGTGCGCAGTCCTTGCTCTTGAATACGTCTGTACATCGTGATCAGATGTGAAATTATCGATGAGATGTCAAAACGCACTTCGCAAGCATCTCTTTGACTAACGCAACTTCAGGCATAAGACTCCAAATCTTGATGCTCTGAATGAGATCGCGGCATTTCTCCCACTCGCCGTCTTGTAGCGCCTTGCTCGCCTGCATGATGTGATCACGAGTGCTTTCAGGAGGGCCTGTGAACACTTGGCGATCGGCAAAGTCAAGTAACCGGCGAAATGGCTTTGAGATCGCCTTGCGCTTCTGCTCCTCTGATTCGATACTAGCAAGAAGGGGGACCTCGACGAGCATGCTGGATACGAGGAAAGCCGCCTCGAGAAGCTCAGTGTTTATATGCATATGGAATGGTAATTGACGTGAGCGTTCTGCCTTCTCTTGCTCCGGCGTGAGTTGTTGTTGAAAGCGCTGTTGGTGGACGCCTTGAGCGAGCAACTCCTTCACGCGCTGTGTTGTGAAAATGTCTTGCAGCGTCGCTTGAGCCTCTTTTATTAGCCCGCATCTGAAAGCACAAAGCCCGAGTTGAACAACGGTTCGGTTATACAATATCTGCGTTGCGACGTCTGCGGAATGAATCGACTCTTGCAGATGTGACATAAGCAACATGTCTCGTGCCGTGTAGAAGTCATTGTGCAACGCGTGATGGTAGATGTGACTAAGCATGGCGCGAGTACGCAGAAGGGAGTTGTCGGCTTTGTAAAGATGAACGCAAAGGGAATGAATCAGGGACGAAGTATTAGCAGAAGATGCTAGAATGACGCTCGGAGTTATTTCCGACGAAGCCAGTGAAGATTCAAGAGCAGATACGACAGCATCAGGCTACAAATATTGTCAAAAAAAAACTGCGGTGAGTTGACTTAAACTGACCTTGGAATAAATATGCTCCAACCGTCGCATGATCACACGTGCAAGAGGCTCTGGCTGGCTGGTCTGCTCATAGAATGCTTGCGAACGGCTGATAGTACGATAAAGTACTTTCTCGTCCTTGAGACGGTCGACATATTCTGTTCCATGGGGATCGATATTTTGTAGACTCTTCGTGAATTCGTCGTCCAAACGATCTACAAAGCTGATTATGCTGCCACGAATACGAACAACCCCATCACTCTCGGTTGCAGGATGACGCTCAACGAGTTCATCATAATCCTCAGTGTCTTCCTGTACGGCGTAGGACGAATCCGCGACCACTATCGAGATTAACTGATCGACTTCATGTTGCGCCGAGAGCCAAAGATCAGTTGGCATATATGATGTGATCGATGAATTATAGTCAAACCGAGATGAAACAAGCGCCAGGAGGATGCGGATGCGTTGGTAGGATGTGATCGCTACTTCTAGGAGTTTCTCCAGAATCCGTATTTGTTCTCCTCGGTCGGTGTTCTGCGATATGTTTAATTGGAGGTGAGAAGAGTGAAACAGAATATGGGCACCTTCTTGCCACGAGCTTCATGAACAAGTTTCAAAGTTTTGAAGATGTTCTCTGCGGAGAAAGACATAGCTTTGCCGCCTTTGCCAACTGTGGTGAACCGATCATCTAATACTGGTTCCCCGTCGCTCTCAGAGTCTGCGCCCTTCTTTTGCTTCTTAGGTTTGGGGACAACAACATCGGCAGGTTGAGTGTGAGCGGCAAATTCACGTTCGAATGCTTCTGGATCCTGCGAGATGTGAGGATCGTCATAGAGGGGGTCAAAAAAACTTACATTCTGATACTGCTGGACCTCCTTTTCAAACTCTTTGGCCGTTTTCCGCACCTTCTGCTTCATGGAGTTGAGTGCTCGAGCATTAGTGGCGTTCATCTTCTTCTTCGCCTCTTTCTCCTTCGTCAGAGCAGCATTAAGGGAGTTCTCTAGACTTAGAAGGGTCTTGACGAAAAATGGAGGTAATGGTTCCGCAGCATTACTCTGTCGCTGTACAAGACGCAAGAGCTTGTCGAATTCTAAGAGAACAACGGTCAGTGTATCTGATAAAAATCCGACAAGACCCACCGTTTGATATGGCGACCCAGTCATTTATTTTGAGTCCATTGTCCATGACCTTGCCAGTGGCTTCTATTTCCTCTAGGCGCTTGTCCTTGGTGCTTTTTACAACACGCTTGACATCCTCATCTTCGCTGTCTTCGTCCGAATCGCCACGCATGAATCTGGATTTCTTTTTTTGTGTTGGTTCTTCATCTGACATCTCACTTTCGTCCTCATCGGATGACTCTGAGTCTGAGCTGCTAGAATCGCTTCCCGCTGTACGTAGGAATCTTGACATGGCCGGTTTGGCGGCAGCTTTCGGGGCGGCAGCATCTTCGTCACCGCTAGTGAGGAGCTCCTCGTCGGATTCCTCTGTATCAGAGTCTGAATCGCCAGCTTGTCTGAAGAATCGGGACATGATAATCTGTGAAATCCATAATACGATATCTTACCCGTAAAAATTCACTTTCGGCCACTGCCGGACGTTGAAACTCCGGTTTCAAGACAGTGGTACACGCTAATAATTTGAGCAGGCGCCGCGGCGGAATCCTCACTCATTGCAACAATAGATATGTCGACGTCTGAATTATTCTCATTCCTCAATGGAGCGCCTTCTGGGGATGAGGATAAAGACATACATGTCCCCGAGCCACGTCACGTCGACAAGAAAATAAAGCGTCGTGCAAGCACGGATCCTCCAGACGATCGCATGAGCGGCGGCGCCTCTGGCAGTTTTGCATCCAAGAAATCCCGTGTGTCGTCGCCCGTACCAGTTGTCGTCGATGAGTTTGAGACCGAGGCCAAGCGTGAAATGGCTGCAAGCGGAGGTCTCACGGGTTCGGTTGAAGCTGGTTCGCGGCTGGAACTGAGACATCAGGTTGAACCAGTTACTCGGATAATTTGCATTGATCTATAACTTTACCAGGTCCGCCACCAGGTCGCCATACCACCAGGTTACCACTATGTGCCAATCGCACAACATGTCCCTCCCCAAAAACCGGCAAGGGAATACAAGTTCACTCTTGATCCGTTTCAGCAAGTTTCAGTATTCGCAATCCAACGTAACGAAAGTGTTCTAGTTTCAGCGCATACGAGCGCTGGAAAGACAGTCGTCGCGGAATATGCTATCGCACAATGCCTGCAGAACAAACAACGTGTTATTTACACTAGTCCGATCAAGGTGAGCAACAGCCTTGAGTATGTAATCGCGAAATGATAATTGGAAGCCTAACAGGCTTTGAGCAATCAAAAGTACCGTGAGATGCTCGCAGAATTCGGGGACGTTGGTCTGATGACCGGTGATGTCACGATAAATCCTTCTGCGACGTGCCTTGTAATGACGACAGAGGTATGTGTGGCTCATAATCATCCTCCAACCAGCTCAGATACTTTCGGCAGATCTTACGGTCGATGCTCTATCGGGGGTCCGAGATAATGCGTGAAGTTGCATGGGTAATCTTTGACGAAATTCATTACATGCGAGACAAAGAGCGCGGGGTCGTCTGGGAGGAAACTATCATCCTGCTGCCTCATACGGTTCGCTACGTTTTTCTTTCCGCAACTATACCGAACGCCATGCAATTCGCTGAGTGGATTTGTAAATCCCACGATCAACCATGTCATGTTGTTTATACCGACTTCCGTCCAACACCGTTGCAACATTATCTATTTCCTGCAGGAGGCGAAGGTATCTATCTTGTCGTCAATGAAAAAGGAGAATTCCGTGAAGATAATTTCAGCAAAGCGATGGGTACACTTCAAGACAAAACTGGGGAGGACCCCGCCGACCCGCGCAGCGGGAAAGGTCGTAAAGGCAAGACGAAAAAAGGAGGCGAAAAGAAAGGTAGCTGATTTGTTTGTATCTCACATCATCTGCCTAATCATTGCCAGGGCAATCCGATATCTCTAAAATCATCAAAATGATCATGCTCAAGAACTACAATCCTGTCATCGTTTTCGCTTTCAGCAAGCGAGAGTGCGAGGCTCTTGCGCTTACTATGTCTAAATTCGAATTTAATTCCACAGATGAACAGGAACTTGTTTCGAATATCTTCCAAAACGCCATCGAAAATCTCTCGGCAGAGGATCGGAATCTCTCCCAAATTTCCAATATACTTCCGTTGCTCAAGCGAGGTATTGGGATACATCATGGAGGCTTGCTCCCCATTCTCAAGGAAGTCATTGAGATCCTCTTCCAGGAAGGCCTTATAAAAGTTCTATTTGCCACGGAGACATTTTCCATTGGGCTCAATATGCCTGCAAAAACAGTAGTCTTTACTGCCGCCCGCAAATTCGATGGCAGAGAATTCCGAAACCTTTCTTCAGGAGAGTACATTCAAATGTCTGGCCGTGCAGGTAGACGTGGTCTTGACGATAGAGGCGTTGTCATTATGATGTGCGACGAAAAGCTAGAACCATCAGCCGCCAAAGACATGATCAAGGGAGAGGCTGATCGGCTAGATTCTGCCTTCCACCTCGGTTATAACATGATCTTGAACTTGCTCAAGGTTGAAGGCATTAGTCCTGAATACATGCTCGAGCGATGCTTTTTCCAGTTCCAGAGCAGTGCCGGGATCCCTGTCCTGGAAGAGGGTGAGTGTTTTGGATATATGTTGTAAAACCACTAATGCCCGCTTAGAACTGCAGAAGGAGGAAAAACGGCGAGACACTATCACCATTCCCGATGAAAACATCGTTGCCGCCTATTACGATTACCGTCAACAACTGGATCGCATGGCAGCGGATTTCCGCGAAGTGATTACTCACCCCAACTATTCGCTTCCATTCCTACAGCCCGGTCGCCTGATCAAGGTGAAGTATAAAGACCTTGACTTTGGGTGGGGGGTGGTCGTAAATTACCAGAAGCGTTTGCCACCAAAGGTCATTATCCTTATCAAACAACTCAATCAGAGACTCATCCTTCTTTTAGACGTTGCAAGAACATCAACTAGCGGATGTCCCTCCTCACGAGCAATATGTTCTCGATGTGCTATTGAACTGCAACGAGGGCGCCACTCTTCCGAAAGACAAGTCGATATCCACACCCACACCAGGTGGGATACGCCCTTGTGGCCCTGGCAATAAAGGTTCGCCACTCGTAGTGCCCATTTTCCTTTCTACCGTAGAAGCGATCAGCCATATCCGTGTCTTCCTACCAAAAGATCTTCGGCAAGATCAAGCGCGTGATACTGTCTGGAAGAGCGTTCTCGAAGTACAACGAAGATTCCCGGATGGCGTCGCCCTTCTCGATCCTGTGCAAAACATGGACATCAAAGACGAAAAGTTCACAGCCCTAGTCAATGTAAGTCATCATCAACTCCTGACGCTTCGCGTGAAATTCAAAAATGCGTGCAGAAAATCGACGTCATGGAGCAAAGAATGTTCTCAAATCCATTGCACAATGATCCTCGTCTCCCAGAACTATACACGCTGTACGCCCAAAAGCAGGAGGCGCAAACGAAGATACGGGACTTGAAGAAGCGTATCATGGCAACTCACGATGTGCTGCAACTGGAGGAGTTGAAATGCCGGAAACGTGTACTCCGTCGACTTGATTCCACGAACTCATCCGACATCGCGGAACTCAAGGGTCGTGTAGCTTGCGAAATCAGCACTGGGGATGAACTTCTTCTTACTGAACTGATCTTCAATGGCGTTTTCAACTCCCTACTTCCTGAGCAATGTGCCAGTCTACTTAGCTGTTTTGTTTTCACAGAAAAGGTATCCAGGATGATTTCGTTCGAGGTGAATTAGCTAACGCTTTGATTTCAGAGTGAACATGTGACCAAGCTCACGGAAGAGTTAGCAGCGCCATTACGTGTTATGCAAGACATCGCTCGCCGTATAGCAAAGGTGTCGCAGGAATCAAAATTACCATTAGTCGAGGAAGAATATGTTGCGTCTTTCAAAGTCGAATTAATGGACGCCGTTTTCCAATGGTGTAGAGGAGCTTCATTTTCGGACATTTGCAAAGTTTGTCAACGCTACCCTTCATCGTGACCTTACTGATCTATTCACCGGACGCAGTTGACCGATCAATTCGAGGGAAATCTGATACGTGTCTTCAGGCGCCTTGGTGAACTACTTCGTCAGATGGCTCAGGCCGCCAAAGTCATTGGCAATTCGGAACTCCAAGAAAAATTTCAAAAGGCATCTGAGATGCTAGAACGCCCCAATTCCGTTATATTTTGTTCATCTCTGTACCTGTAGATCTATGATGCTCCAGCCCAACACCAAGCACACTTTCCTAGGGATACGTAGTTTCATGTAGGTTTGTTATGTTGATGAGCCTGAATACTTGGAACATGTAGCACTTGCATTCCCGTCTGTAGTGACCCGGAGGGTAGTCAGAACCTATTTTTCCCCAACCCAGATCTCTCTTGAATAGATATACGGTTATAGCTGGTCCATGCCTGGCTCAGCACAAGTATCACAGAAGAACCAAAGACTTCGATGAATTGTCCTTCTCTCGTTGTCTGTGGCAATGAGATGCAGCATCTTTCATATGCTGGCCGTGAAAACATTTCGTTTGTGCCGGGTCGCCATATTCTAGTCCTGCAGGAACGATAGCAATATTTTCATTCTACTTTCTGGTACAAAACAATACACGTGATAGCTTGTTTCGATGATGGCTACAATTCTCTCGACGTCCACGGCTTCTACACAGCACCGACACCATGCCTGAAGCGGACTGCCTCGGATGCGGGTTTGACGGCCAAAGGCTTTACAGTGGGGGCACCAATAGCCTTGGCAATGCGGTCAGACAAAGATTGGTCGACAGATGCAAAGTAAGAAACTAGATTGATCTTTAGTTTAAAAACACTATCTGAAGATCAGATTTGAACATACGAGTCCGGGCCTTGACTTCGGCACTTTTGGCACCACCAAGGTGGCCAGCAATGTTAGAAACCAGGCGCGCCCTGGCTCCGTCATCCATGACATTTTGGTAGAGTGCACGAGGTTGTTCGAAGTCAACTAGAAAATTTGGCACTGTCATTAGTGTCCTATAACCAGTGTGTTAGCCTCCTACGTTCGGTGATCTCGCTCAAGTCCCAGAATGCTCCACCGATGAAGGTTTCATGCTGTCTGGCTCGCTCATAGTCTCTGGGTGTACCCTTGATAGATCCCTTGTTGTTCAAGTATGTCAAGGGCGTAATGGAACTCTGGTAGTTCGGGCGTGCTCCCTGGTTGTTGAATGCCATGGGACCATCGCGTTGGAAGTTGGCAATAGGGGTAATGGGCGCATTGACAGGAAGCTGGTGGTAATTCACACCAAGTCGGTGACGGTGGGTGTCAGGGTAAGAGAACAGTCGCGACTGAAGGACGGGGTCAGCAGAGGCCTCGTAGTAGGGAATTAAATGGCTTGGCGCGAAAGCAGCCTATTGATAGTGGTGTAAGTATGTCAGTCAGCCCACATCGTGGTGGAATAAATCGTCACCTGTTCAATTTCAGCGAAGTAGTTTTGCGGGTTCTCGTTGAGCACGAATTTTCCTACGGGGCGCAAGGGGTAGTCCTTGTGGGGCCAAACTTTGGTCAAGTCCAGGACGTTGTAACGGAAGTTTTCGGCCTGCTCTGGAGTCATGGTTTGCTGAAGTGGAGGTTAATTATTAAAGTTGGAGGCATAATGGGTAGATCACTGACAATGTAGACGGTCCAGGATGGGAATTTCCCAGCATCTATAGTTTCGAACAGCGATTGAATACCATAATCTGGGTTGTCTGCGGACAAATCGCGAGCCTTGGCAGTATCAAGGACCTATGCAATGCATTGGCAACAAGCTATTGCGTTAAAAGGACATGCAAACCTTGAAGCCGCCATCAGCAATGCAGTGAACCTGGGTGTAGACGAATGTGCCATCGTCTTTCACGAGCTTGTAGGTGTGGCCGGAATAGCCGTGCATGTTGTGATAGCCGTCAGGTATCCCGCGGTCAGAAAACAGTATCATGACTTGATGCGCCGATTCTGGGTTTTGAGACAGGTAGTCCTATTGAGGGAAAAGGTTTCAATTTGGACGCTTTTGACAGCGAAATGGATCTTACCCAGAATGCGTCCGGATCTTTCAAGTGGGTCTGAGGGTCACGCTTCTGAGTGTGAATGAAGGGCGGGAACTTTGCGGGGTCTCTGATGAAGAATACAGGTGTGTTGTTGAACACCCAGTCTAGGTTACCCTCATCTGTTCTCAATTTCACTGAGAAACCACGGGGATCGCGAGCTGTATCAGCAGAACCACTTTCTCCACCGACAGTGGAGAAACGAGCGGTGATTCGAACTTTCTTGCCAACATCGGTGAATAGTTTGCAAGAGGTGATGTCACTGAGATCGTGAGTCGCTTCGAAATAACCGTGAGCACCAGCGCCTTTGGCGTGCACCTAGCATATAATGGATATGGAAGCCTGTTGATTTTAGTATCGCACTTACCACACGCTCAGGAATCCGTTCCCGATCAAAGTGAGCAAGAAGGTCGATGTGGTGGAAGTCTAATATGTGGATCAGCATAGCAATCTATCATGGCTGATTGAACGTACCCTGGAGGAGGAGGGGCCCCACAGGGCCAACGCGTTCAGCAGCAAGGGGGTGCCCTACAGCTGCACCAGTAGAGGTGGTGTACACTGCGCCATCTGTAGCAGCAAAGACTTGCGGAGAGGGCATGTTGAGAGATGATGAGTGCTCAAGAGAAAGATGGGGGCATGATTCGAAATGGAGTGGATTATAAGTGCCGCTGGGAGCCGCCTTACGAATACGTGGGGATGATCAGGTGCTCCGAGAATGGTTCGAGCCCTCCGTCGTGCACCCATTGGGACTCAGCTGTGTTGTGTGCACGAGAATAGTCCATCAAATCTAACAATGGTGGTCGACAAATGGCCCCTTACTGACTGAAACCCCTGTCACCCATATCTGTGCCCAATTGCGCTGCGGGAAGGAACGCGGTGAGACCAAAAAGGTTAGTTGGTTGGACAACCATGGCAATGCAGATCCGGTATTTGGGAGAGCTTCGTGGAAAAACGTGGTTAGATCGTGGGTACTTGAGTTGCTGAATACACTCCCACGAGAGTTTGAAACGAGCCTTAACCAGAGCTCGCACGGTCAATCATCAAGATTAGAAGTGATTGCACTCCGTCTTCACCCTTATAGGTTGACACGATTAGCACACCTTGCGAAACATTCAAATAACTCCACAGCACACCCAAACAGTCTCTGAATTGCCAGGTCGCGCCACGAGGCTCGTCATCTGCATCACGAAACGTGTCTTATGCTTTAGAAGTCTACCTGCTCCTCGGTACGTACCAAAACCTACACGGCGGCCTCACTTAGCCTGACGTCCAGCTGCTTCTAGGCCGATTTCGAATATGAATATTGACTTGGGACTCCATGTTATAGATAGCATCGATAATCAGTCGACAATTCAGCCTAGGGAGGTACCCGGCTCGTCAGGCAACAACAGTTATGTCGTAAATGTCCAACAATGGCGCGTGAATCCCTGCTAGGTGTGAGATATCGGAACAAGCTGGGTACCGCGAAGGTGATAAACAAGAACTCTCCAGTTCGGCCATCGGCATGAGGAAACAGACAAGTTGCCAAAGCAAATTTATGAGCTGGATCTAAGTCAATACACAATTCGAGCTAGAAATGAGCTCACTTTCTCATGTCGGACAGTGGAGCTAGTCGGACTGTAAAATGTCATCGTAAAAAACATCCATGAGAACTTGAGAACTCTCGGACCGTGGTGAAAGTAGATTTCATACAGAACTATATCAGGACAACTCGAAAGTGCGCTAAAATGTATGACGAATCTGGGGAGAAAGGTCTGATACCATCGGATGGATCTCAGCGGCGAGTGTCGACTTTACAGGTCTGGCGAAGATCGTTGTCAATATGATGGAGGTGTGATGCCGAGCATTACCTTCATTTACTACGTTCTTTGACAATCTTCACACCAGGTATTCGTTTACAAGACATGGGTGCCTTGACGACGTCTGATTGAGTATTGAGTGTCGGCAGCGATGTTGAGGGTGTGGCATCCGCATCCGCAAACAGCCCTAGATGGGCAGCAGTTTCCGCACGGGCGGTAACACGCCGAACGGTCGGTCCTGCGAGATGTCTGGAAGAGAGAGGACCCCCTGAACCTAGGCACTTCCTGGAGGCCGAACCCAACAATGAAGCAGCCGATGGCGGTGGTTTGGGCGGTAATGAGTTAATCGAATTTGTAGTGCTTGATTCCATCTGGCGTAACTTTGCCTCCATCATTGCAATCTTGCTATCTGTGCTAATTTAAAGGTAAGTGAACAGGGACCCTTTTGAAGATAAAATTCACCCTTCTGACCGAGTATGAATCCCGCTTTTCATCATACTCAGGGTAGTTGGCCGCGCATCAATTCTTCTCGCCCTGCCCGCCTGTCGACTTCCACCGGACTGTTCGAGCGGAGCTTGATGAGCAAAAGTAACTGCCAGCTTACGGCCCCGTAACAGTTTTCCATTAATGTTTTCCAATGCCGTCTGGGCATCCTGGTGCAGGTCATTTGTCAGTCAAGCTGTCAATGACTTGAGAGGACAATGGCCGCCACATGCGCCACGACATATCAAGGCAATCGCGAGTAACGAGTCAAAAACAAGCGACGGCGCTTTATATCATCATGACTTACACCTTCGTTCAAATACTGTAGGAAGGCATATCCGCGTGGCTTCCCCTTGTTTGGGCCCGTCTTGTGAAAGAGGAAGTCGAGTTTCGATACTTTGCCGAACTTCGTGAAAACTTGTAGAAGGGCGTATCTGTCCACAATTAGAGGATGTTAGCCAAGTAACAGCTAAACCACTCACTCATCGACAGTGGGATGCAGGTTTCCAATATACAAGCGATCCCTCAATAGCGAAGATGAGCCAGACGCCTGAGGCAGGGCTGTAACTTGTTCTTGAGCTTCAGGTTCTGGAAACCAGAGATGAGCGCTCAAAGATGAGTCGTCGTTGTCTGCTTGAGGAGGTTGTGCAGGAACATCCTCAGAATTTGTGATCATTGAGTATTAAAGCAGCAGTGAGTGTGGAGAGCGACAATTGATCATCAAGTTCGGCAATGCCCACCTGAGAGGGGCATGTGATGCCAAGTACCTAAACTAAATATCTATATAATTTATTTTCATCTTAAGTAATGTCTTGCATTGTGGTATGAAGATGTGAATACTTGATTAATACCGCTATGGCTACATGTAGTGCAAGAGCTGGACGAAGCAAGCTCAAATGCTGATTGGTGTCCGGTTGGATGGTGAACCAAAGTATATGTACATTATTATGTCTTGCTACAGTCACGATGCATCCGCATGGCTCTGCTTAATGTGGCGCAACAGAGCATCTTTACGAGACAGGGATTTTTGGCAGTGAGGACATTCGACTGTCATCGAGGGCAGGTCTGGGCTGAACTTGCAGCTCCCCAGGTGCCTCGCCATGTCGTTTCTACGCGTGAAAGATTTCCTGCAGCCATAAATTTTCATCGAGCAGTTAATTCGCTCTTCCTTAACTCCTTCAGGCCTTGTCACTCTTTTTGAGGAACGGGGACCGGTGGTTCGAGCCTTCTTGGACGATGTTGCTTGCGGCTGCTTATGGGAGGATGTACGTTTATGATTGCGACGGGGTTGGTAATCGTCGTCGTCGTCATCGTCATCGTCATCGTCCGTCCGCCGGCGCTTGACTCCCCGACAAACGTTAGCCGGTTTTATTTGGTTGGACGGTTGACTTGGATGCCGTACATTAGTACGGATAGGATAGGGGGTTGGGGTTGGAGAAATTCGCGCTTGTGATGTATCGTTCTCTGTCAAGCCCTCTGTAAATCTTGGGAAACGAGATCGCTCCGCAGGATTACAGTCTGGCAAGACAGACGACGAGTCATGCGCCAGCTCAGCATCGTCAATCGGAAGCACAAGCATTGGCGGAGAGAGATTTTTTAGGGATGATACGGGAGAGGGCATCTCCAAGACCGCCCGGCAGGCAAGGTCCTCCTGCAGTTGCTCATAATAAGCTGCGTCATCCATAAATTCTTCTCGCTCAAAAAACGGACTGCAATCCGCTGTCACATCGAGAGGCCCGTAATCTCCCGGCGGATCGCAGAAGGGGTCAGGGAGAAGGGCGCCACCTTGTGGAGTCAAGGGGGACCTGCTCGACGCGATACTGAACGGTGACTCGTCGGGGCTCAACTGCGGTAAGCCCAAGAAGTCTCCAGTTGCAGGCGACCCTGGATACCGAAATCGGGCAGCCTTAATACACAAGTCAGCATGGACTTGTGGGGATCTTCAGTTCACGCACGTTAGATGCCTGTATTTGGCGGATGGCCGGATTTTCTATGTATGCTGCGTCGTCCGTATCCTCGAGGTGAATATCAAGGTTATCAGAAGACCACAGCACCGTTGGTGCTGTGGATGACTCGAACTCCAAGGATCTGTCCTCAGTGAGTCAATCACTTGAGCACATGATGAGTTGATCACAATACTCACCTTAAACCATCCATGAAATCGAGTTTAGATGGGAGCTCGGTTTCTCGTGTAGAGAATTCTGAGTCCTCTGGGTACACCAGGTACTCATTGTAATCGCTAGAGGACGTCGGACGCATGTCGTAGATGGGTAGAGAAATGTGTCGGATAAGATGGAGGAAGGTACGCGTTCACGCAAGGCGACCTTCTTATCGGCTTTGCAAACCAATAAACAGGTTCTGTTGACACTTGAGGGTCCATTCCTCAATAAAAACGTGTTGTACACGCGCAAACAAGGCTGTAGCCCTTGATGCCGGAAGGACATCTTAATTGTTCCGAAGTGCCGTCTATACTGGGGTGAGAAGCAGGCGCGTATTTGTCAGATCTTCGAGGTCGGTACTACATATATGAATGAGCAACTACCTTGAAATTGTTTGCAAGGCTTATACCAATTTTTGTCTGGTCCATCATGATGGCTCACTTGAACAAGGAGATATGTCAAAGGCCCTGCACGTCCTGTAGGCACTGGTATCCGGCAGCGCTTTTTACCAGTAGAAGGCAAGTCCCGGCCGGGCGATAAAGACAACTGCCAGCGTCTGCCAGCTCTTCTAGAACCCGCGGAGTGCGGAGCTTAACGAAGACGATTCGATGGATAAAAGTGGCCAGGAATCTGATGTCAGAACCCTGTCAGAACCAATATGGTACACAAGGATCAGGTCAAACTCCGTTAGATGATGTTTTGCTTTTATTTATGCTGATCAAGTTGCACTTGCTTCAGCTGAACAATAAATAATTATAGTTCACACTACGACTGTGGGTCAACTACTATTATCGATATAAACCAAGTGGTCACTCACTAGTCCGAGATGGCTACACTGTTTATCCCAAAAACATCATATCACAGCGAATTTCCCAGGGGTCTCTCACTCCTACCCTTAGAAGGACTACCGTTCCTTCTGTACTATTAGGCGGAGGTCATAAACATATCCGAGGTACAAACAAGTCTACAAGATACCGTCATGGCAGGCTGAGCGACGAACGCATTGGCCGCCTTATTGCTCATGTGCAAAGCCGTCTTCCACCAACACGGTGTCAATTTTTCAACAAGTACCACAACATTATGGTCACCGGGCGGGGTTACGCTCCTAGGATACCGGTTTACAGAGGTTTACAGCCTATTGTCAAGGCTGCATTCGTTAAATGATGACCCAAGCAGCCCATATGCTGCACCAAGTGCTATAAAGGCAACACCCCAGCCGGTCATCGCTTTCAAATATGATTTTCGATGTCTTCTTCCAGGGTAACCAATGATTATTTGTTATTCGCTCCGTTTGACTCAACATGAATGTCACTGGGAGGTCACTAAATGTCTCGTATTGCACCTTGTCAGCTGCTGCAAGCTGATCTTAACGGCCCTGCGTCGTAGGCGAGGCTTCAACATGGTATCCCCGGCCCTCGTCACGCTGCCACAGCATCCATAATGTCACTCGCCTCTCAAAGCTCTCATCGCGCATCCATTTCGACATCATCACTCGGTCTTGTACATCGATACTCAGTTACGACCCTGAACGAAAATTTTCGGGCGATGACTTCGCAAGCCGATACTGAGGAGCAAAAGTTTGAACATATCTCATAATCTTGTGGGCGATTCCTCACATGAATGGATGATGCACCTCAATTGTATACACGTTTACTTTTGCTATATATCGACGATACATTACCAATCCATTTCCGTAAAACAGGGACGACGATGAACTCAAACAATATTGATTCAGTGCGAGAACAACCCCTCAAGTGACATTATAATACGTCACATGTAGTGTGGAGATGATGCAAGCCTTCTACAGGATTAATTATAAATGGAACGACCAGGTATCACAATATGTGAGATCGAGGAGCTGGAAATCACATATACCAGCTAAGTTTTCCGATGGGTGTGCTATAGCTAGTGGCCAATATGTTTTTCTTGGAATATGACATTGCATTAAGCACTTACCTAATTAGGGACACTGGTTCAAGTGATCATTCCGCTGCAAAGTACAAGTTACTGTCACGGTCCATGACCTATGTATCCGTAACCTGTTCGCGATCGTGAGCATACCCAGCTGCGTGAAGTATTTCCACGTTCTCTTTGACAATTTGCTTTGCTTTCTATTCACAACCATCGTTGGCAGCACATTTAGACACCACCTTCAAGTTATACCTCGATATCCCCGCAAAGTTATTCAGTCTCCCAAGACAGCTTCTAGGCCAAATTTGGTTTCGGCGCCCCATACCCCTACTCATGCCAGCTCCTCGTCCCTCTCTGAGTGCAGAAGCTGCCCGCGCCGCTGCGTTACAGGCCGAGTTTAATGAAAAGAAATGGGTGTGGGTACCAGACGAGAAAGATGGTTATCTCGCTGGCTGGGTACACCAAGAAGATGATGAGATTGCAGAAATCGTCATGTCCTCTGGGGGCGAGGTATCTTCACCTCAACTTCCTTCATAATGTGCCAATTGCTCACACGAGACGCGTCAGATTCGCCAAGTTCCTTTGTATGCACTCTCCAAGATGAACCCTCCCAAGTTCGATCGTGTCGAAGACATCGCGGATCTCACATTCTTAAACGAAGCGAGCGTCGTGCATAATCTCCGCCTAAGGTATGGATCCGGAGCTATCTATGTGAGTCCTTTCTGTCAGCGATTTCTTGCACACATTCATGATCACCCTACTTGACACGCTTACTGAAACGCACCGAGTAGACATACTCTGGCTTATTCTTGGTCGCTATTAACCCCTACCAGACCCTGCCGCTGTATACAGACGCGATTATATCTCAGTATCGCAGTAAACGACGCGATGAGAACCCTCCTCATATCTTCGCAGTTGCCGAGCGCGCATGGGTTAACATGGGAGAGGAGCGCGAAAATCAGAGCATTCTCATAACGTCGGCTATCCCTACATTGAGGTGAATCATGCAACTAATACGCCGTCCACAGGGGAGAGTCTGGTGCAGGAAAGACCGAAAGCACGAAGAAAGTTATACAATACCTGTCTGCTATAGCGACTGATGCACACCCACGCCATCCTTCACATTCACATTCTGCTTCCATGGCATCTTCATTCCCCTCATCCCCGCCTTCGGGTCTGCCCAGGAGAAGCTCTTTCCATTCGAAAGCTACTCATGTTGCGTCTAACAGCACTGGAAGCGCCAAGGGCCGCCTAGGCTTGCTCGAGCGACAGATTCTCCAAGCCAATCCCATCCTTGAGGCATTCGGTAACGCGCAAACTCAGCGGAACAACAATTCAAGTAGATTTGGGAAGTTTATCAGGATTAGTTTTTCTCTGGATGGGAGTATATCCGGCGCGAACATTGACTGGTACCTACTGGAGAAGAGTCGAGTAGTGGTTCGCAGTGCTGCAGAGCGCAACTTCCACGTATTTTACCAATTACTGTCAAGTGGGGGGTCCTTAAAAGGTAAGTCTTTAAACTATTCTCTCCCCGCTTTTTATATATATTCTTGCTTTTGCAGACGCTCTCCTGCTGGATCGACCTCTAGAAGAATATGAATTTCTCAACAGAAGCAGGCGAGAGGTTGATGGTGTCAACGATCGCGAAGATTGGGATGCTCTGATAGTACGTTTCGTGAATGCCAAATCTTTGATATCCGACTAACAAACTCCCAGAATGCTCTCGATATTGTTGGTTTTACAGTCGCCGAACAATTCGACCTTTTCCGCATCGTCGCCGCAATTCTTCATATTGGCAACATCGATATCCGTTCTACGAAGTCGGATGACGCTTTCATGCCAGATCCGTCGCAAGCTGAACGCGTTTGCCATTTACTCGGTATTCCCATTGCAGAGTTCACGAGAGCTATTTTACGGCCCAGGGTTCTCGCTGGACGCGAGTGGGTAACGCAGGCGAGGACAGGACAACAGTCTCTCGACGAACTTGCATCTTTAAGCAAGTCGTTGTACGAGAAGTCCTTCGGTGCGCTGGTTGAGCGCATCAACCGTGCATTGGACCGTCCGTCCTCTAAGTCGACGTTCATCGGTGTTCTCGATATTGCAGGCTTTGAGATCTTCGAAATAAACACTTACGAACAGTTGCTCATCAACTATACCAACGAGAAACTCCAGCAGTTTTTCAATCACCACATGTTCGTCCTCGAGCAGGAAGAATATTCCAGGGAAGGCATAGAATGGGATTACGTGAACTTCAAGCTGGACTTGCAGCCGACCATCGACCTCATTGAGTGTAGCGGGAACGCCATTGGTATCCTCAGTTGCTTAGACGAGGAATGTATCATGCCCAAAGCCACCGATCTCACGTTCACGGAGAAAGTCCATTCGATCTGGAGCGGTGATCTGCGCGCAACAGAGCAACCTCATCCAGGTCGGACGAAATACACCCTACCAAAGTTCGAGCAAGGCTTCATCATCACGCATTACGCAGGCAAAGTCGAGTACCGCACCGATGGTTGGTTGGAGAAGAACAAGGATCCCCTCAACGATAATCTCACACGCGTACTGGCATCGTCGTCGGAACCTTACGTGGCCTCGCTCTTCCAAGATTTTGCTGGCGTCTTCGCCGATATCGCCCCATCTTCCAGTGCTGGATTCTCCGCAGGTAAAAGGCGCCCCATCAAGAGAGGAGCGTTTAGAACGGTTGGGCAACGGCACAAGGAGCAATTAGCGCTTCTCATGGCGCAGTTGCAGGCAACGCAACCACATTTCGTACGTTGCATTGTGCCCAATGCCAACAAAAAACCTGGAAGGGTGGACGTGCCTCTCGTCCTCGATCAATTGCGTTGCAACGGTGTTTTGGAGGGCATTCGCATAGCGCGTCTTGGTTATCCCAATCGGCTTCCTTTCGTCGAGTTCCGCCAGCGCTACGAGATCATGACTCCAGGCGTTATTCCTCGTGGATATATGGATGGCCGCAAATCGTGTATCCGTATTGTAGAAGCTTTGGATCTCGATACTGAGTTGTTCCGGGTGGGAACGTCCAAGATATTCTTCAAGGCCGGAGTCCTCGCCGATCTCGAGGAGCGGCGAGATGCCCTGTTATTCGACGTCTTTTCGAGACTGCAGGCTGTTGCTAGGAAGTTCTCCGCACGCAGACAGATGAAGAAAGTTCTCAATCGTGCAGTGGCGATACGAACGATCCAACGCAATGCTCGCGTGTACGGGGAGTTGCGAGATTGGCCATGGTGGCAATTATACACAAAAGTAGGGTGGTTCTTGTCTATCTCGAGGAATTTTTCTGATTATTTTACCCAGGTCCGTCCATTACTCGCTGCGACACGAAACGATGAAGAGCTCAGAAGGAAAGATGTCGAATTGCAACTTATTAAGGAGAGAGCGGAGCGCGATCAACGGGAACGGGAAAGCCTAGAGAACGTCAAGATGACCCTTCAGGCGGAGAAACGGAAGATCATCGAAGACTTGGAAGCAGAGCGTGCGATTGCCCTCGACAAAGATGCCATGTTAGACAGGAGCAAAAAGAGGGAGGCAGAACTCGAAGAAGAAATCGTTGCCTTACACTCTGACCTCGACGTCCTCGATTCTCAACTGGACCGCGCTCTGCGTCTCCAGAAGGAGGGCGATGAGAAACATGAAACTTTGCGCGTCGCGTTCGATCAGGCTGCGGAGCATCTTGTCCGCATGGAGAGTCAGCAAAATGAATGGCGAACTAAAGAGGCAGAACTTTCGGACATTGTATTAGCGCAGGAGAGCAGCATGGTTCAGCTGCAGCAGGAACAACAGGCTCTCCAGAAAGCCAATGAAGACCTCAGAGCCCTTGTCTCGCAGCGCGATGAAGATTTGGCGCGTGCCAAGGAGCGTTCCGAGACTTTAGTGAGCGACTTGCAGGCCAAGCTCGGTGTGGAAACTCGATCTAAGTGAGCCCCAAAAACTTACTGTGATCTTTGGTCTGATGTTTCGCGCAGAGAGTCGCTCAGCAGCAAGGTCGACCAACTGGAAAGAAGCTCGAGTTACCTCAAACAGCAGCTAACAGAGATGGCTCGTACATCCGCCGAGTATTCCGCTATGGTCCAAAACAAAGAGGACCAAAATTCACAGCTGCTTTCTACCATCACCGCATCCGCCGACGAACGTTCTCGGCTGCAAAAGGAGATCGTCGAACTCCACGCTACATCTGACAGACAGCGAGCGGAGATCCATGCTTCCAGGACCGATGTGGATCGTGCAGTTTCCGCCAAGATAAAACTTCAAGGCGAACTAGACGAGCTTCGCGCAATCATGGAGACCAAGACCTCCGAAGACGCGCGCCGGCTCGAAGTCGAGAAGAGCAAAGAGGAAGAACTTACCGAGCTCCGCCGTCAGTCTTCCCTGTTACATGTGGAACTGAGCGTTCTACGCGAAAATTCTCTCGACAAGGAAAGCAAGCTCGTTACCGAGCTAGACGAGATGCGTCGTCAGCACAAGCAGCTGGATTCAGCTCATAGCTCTCTCTTGGAACGCGAGCGAAGCTCGAAGGAACGGACGTCAAAGGTAGAGGCGATGCTCGTGGATCTGGAAAAAGCCAAGAGAGTGCTTGAATCAGAACTGCAGGCATTGCGATCTCGTCAGATTGACTCTGATGGTCGCTTAGCAGAGACATTGAGGGCGAAAGAGGTGATTGGACAATTACTTGCATTTGTTGGACTGGATGAATCTTACATCTACTTTATTAGATTCTGGAACGACAACTCCACGCTGCTCAGACGAAATATAATGAGATCGAGGATGCGGTTTTGCAGATGGAAAGAGACGCTCATGCTGGCGAACGCCAGGTGGAGGCCTTGAAGAAACAATTGGAATCCGAATCAGCAAAGTGCAAGAACATTCAACAAGTCATGTTAAATCAGAGAAAGGAGTTCCAGGAACGTATCACGAAGTACGACCATGATCTTAACAAGGCAATCACTGATCTCAAGGATCGGGAGTGGGAGCTCAAGCAAATGGAGAGCAAACAGGACAAGACGATCGTCGAACACGTTTATGTTCTGGAGAAGGCCAAGAAAGTAACCGATCAGCAACTGAGAGAAGCGCAAGAACAGCTGCAGAAGGATGCCGTCTATATTCGATCTTTGGAGAAAGCCAAGGCAAGCCTCACCCGGGAAGTAGAAGATTTCGCCAGGGGAGGTGGAGTGGATCAGGCAGAGCGTAGGGCCTCTGAAAGGACTGTCAGATTCCTTGAGGAAAAGGCTAGCAAAGCACACGTCAGCGCAGAAGCAAAGGCCAAAACAGAACGTGCTGAAGCTGCAGGTACATTTTGAACTCCTCCGCCCAGAACAATACTGATTGCCAAGATAGCTCGACGCGCCCTCACTGACTTGGAAAAGACTCATAATGATTTGGTAGCAGAGAAGAGGGCACTCGAAGAGCGTTTCCAAGATACTCAGCGGAGGCTCCGTGAATTGGAGGTTCAGATCGAGGCCGAAGATAGAGAATCTTCTGAGTTGGGAATTCACAGGCACCGTCTAGTACAGCAACTGCAAGATGAACGTCAGCAGCACCAGAAGGACCTCGCAGAACGTGATTTCGCCGGCGACCAGACACGAAAGAAATATCAAGGTTGGTGACAGCTTTCGTAAAAGATTCTTTCTAACGAAGAGTTGCAGCTGAACTAGCACAGTTGAGCGAAGGTGCGTAACTAAGAGACTTTGAGTATACTTCAACCAACCGCGATCATCCCAGAAATGCAAGCGCAGCGAGATACGATGACGAGGCTACGAGAAGAAAACCGCAAAATACATTCTGACTACGACGAGCTGCAGCTAAGATTTGATGATGAGGTCTACAATGGAGGCGCCTGGAACAGGGAGAAAGACAGGATGGAGACGAAGATTGCAGATCTCACCAAAGCTTTTGAATCATCGACTACTGCTCAATCCGACCAGCAAGCGCAGATCGTGTCACTTCATTCGCAAGTTCGGGAGCTTCGAAGCGTTCTCAATGATGCTGAGGCGGACCGGGCGATGTTGCAAAAGGCGCGACGCTCTTTGCAGGCGGAACTTGAAGGCATCAAGCTTGACCATGTCGATGCAACGAAGATGACTTCAGATCGAGAACTGCAGAAGCTACAGCTGAAGAAACAAGATCTTGAGCGATCCCTGGAGGAACAAGAAGATCGTGTAGCTATGGCCTTTGACCGCCTGAAGAGAGCTGAGACGCACGCAAACGAAAGCCAGTTGGAACTTGACCGAATTCGCGTTGAGAATACTGAGCTGGATAGATTGAATGTAAGTACCTGAAATATGATCCCCAGCCTACTCACTCTGTTCTACAGGCACAGCTAGAGAAGCAGGTCAAAGACCTCAACGTCCGCGTCGTTGATCTTGAAACGAAGTCATATGCAAACTCTCCTCACCCATCCTCCGCTGTCAGGCAGCTGCAGAGCCGTATCGATGAACTCACCACTCAACTCAAGCAAGCATCAAGCGAGAAAGTCGACTCCAACCGTTTGCATAGCTCTGACAAGGCAATTCGCGACATGCAACTGCAATTAGCTGAAAGTGAAAGGCACCATATCAAGTTAGAGGAGGAACGAAAAATCTCTGAGGGTCAAATAACTTCGCTCCGGCAATCACTGGACAAAGTTGTTAGTCTTCCTCTTCATTGATCATCTAGTTGCTTGGCTAATTCCAGTTTGTATGAATAGCAATCAAGGGAGAGTGAACTTGAGCGCGTGAAACGTCGCCTAGAGCGAGAGGCCGTGGATTCCAAGCAAGCAGTGCTGAAGTGAGTCTAACCCAAAGGTCTTGACAAGTTGAGAGCGAGATATTTACGTGTCAATTTCTAGCCTGCAGCGTGAAGTTGAACGACTGCGCGCCCGCCTTAATCGACCGATGTCTGTTGTTAGTGACGGAGGTTCTAACCTTGCAGGCTCGGGATCTCCCCGCAAGGCGGCTCCATAATATTGTTCTAATGTTCATTATTGATTTATGACATAGTCACATCTGAGATACTCCAAGTCTGTATATACCATTTCAACGCCATGCATGTATTAGACACAATCGACTCGACATACTGCCTTTGCTTGAAGCTCTGCAACCGACAAGATCAATGTTTTCGTTCCGGAGGGCCCGGAAGGGGTCCCTCTCGGGAATTTGCGAGTAGCTATCAAAATAAGGTTCAGCCACCGTGATCCACCAAGGTAGCTGGAAATTGTTAGATATGGTAAGCAAGACTTCAAGACTCAGTACTCCGTCATGGTGCGCTCACGTCCGCTGGCCATTTGGCTCTCTTGGTTCCATTGCTTATATCTATGTTAGCCCAAGGAAATCAGGGATATCAAGCAGTTCATCGAAATTGCGCGGCGGAAGGATGCTTCCCGTGCGTTTATACTGTTGTTGTGATTCGACAACACGCTGACTTCACGCGCACTAATCTTTCTATTATCGATCCAGAGGCCCGTATCAAAAAAATTGCCGCAAAATCAGCAGCTGGGAAGGTCCAGACTAAATTCAAAGTGCGGTGTTCACGATACTTGTACACTCTTTCTGTGGACGACCCAGAGAAGGCTGAAAAGCTCAAGCAGAGCTTGCCCCCAGGTGCGTGATCAGACCAGTCTTCTAGTGCATTTCAATGCCTGACGTATGGTCGCAGGTTTGAGTGTAGTAGAACTCGGCGCAACACCGAAGAAGAAATGAAACCCTTCTTTCATCTCACACTTGAGTATGATCCATGCGTCTCGATGGAGGGGCACCGATCAACTTATGCACCACCGACCTATGATGAATACGCATGCAGGTCACATGTACTTGTCTTATTATGAACAAAGACAGATAGCTTTCGCCTTGCTTGACTTATTCAGCCTTTGATTCATACAATCATCCATTCTATAATACCAAGCATGACGCACGACCCCAATAACGTGCATGTACCGATCATTATGAAGGTTTGAAGTACGTGCTGCACTCTCCTCTCGTATGCACGGGTTCCACGTGTTCTCAGTGCTTCGATGTCGAGAATGGTTGAGGGAGTATGAAACCATCTGGTGAAGACCATTTCCAGTAAAATTATTAGCAATTGAGATCCATCCAGCGCGGGCAGGGGTAACGAGTTGAGAAGATATAATGAAAGATTTGTGAGTTTCAGGTACCTGCCCAAAGTCAATTATACAATAGTGGTGAGTCTAAGGGACGTACTGGAAGAAATCTGCGAATATGGCGGGTAGTCCTAGTGGTATAATTCCAAAACGCGGTGCGAGATGCGTTGTTTGAACTGATAATAGTGAACATCAACCACATGCCCGAAATCATGAATCATACCTTGCTCCCAAACCTCGTACCTGGGGCCACTCCAAAGCACTATGCGCTCGTCTTCAGTGCCTGCATCCTCGTGGTTTACTGTGATCCGCAAGATGTCTTGGTCTCCCCTCGGTTTGATGCACGACTGCGATTCCAGACACGATGTCGAAGAGTCGCATCGGTTACGCATTTGTGACAGTATGGCTACCGGATTGGTACAATACTCCTCCATCTTACTTTCAAATGACACAAAACAAGATGATGATGATGCACTATTATCAGTATCCGAGCAACACTGGTGATCATCTGAAGAGGCACTAAGTCAGGCAGGATGATGCAGGTACTATGCTCACCACTAAGTTGCGACGCATCCACACACCACCCCTGTGTGTATGTAGTTGGAGTAGGCTCCAGTAGATAAGTGGACCATGCATCGCGAGATGACTTCAATGGAAGATCGTCAAGTGCCGTCAAAAAAGCCCCAACAGGAAGATGCATGCTCAGGGGGGAATCCTACAAAAGTTCAGCAAGAATTGTACTCATCTTAGGACTATACCTACCGCTTCAACATGAGCCACAATTAGTCCTCGGGCAGACACATCTTCGTAACCTACTAGCAGCATCCGTTGACCAATACCAGACCAGGCCGCAGCCAGTAAAATCAACCAGAGCGTCAGGTTATGAAAACAGCCTGAAGTGATGACCCGTAAGCGATCGAGCAAAGACAATTCTTCTACCCTTGCAGAAGGCAACGTCACAAATGCGGCGGGGAACATGAGGGTTATAGATGCTCCCGCCGCCAGCATAGGAATCCGATGACTATGAAAAACACGAAGCTGCGGCTAATGGACTATGTCGTATGTGAGGGGAGACATACATTGCTGCAGTGATAGCGTGCCCACTTTCATGCACAATTTGGCTAATGCAGAGGGAGAGTAGAATCAGCGGTAGGTGCTTTAGCGGAACGGTCAAGCCAGGGATCTACACGCAATAAAGTGAGTGCTCGAGATAATTAAGCAAGATACTGGAAGTGATCATCATTGTTGCATCTCACTCACAATTGGATTGACAGCATGTGTGACTCTCGGATGTGCCGTCGCGCGAGTCGCGGCTCCGACAGCAGCTCGCTTCAGCAACGACGTCGAAGTATCTGGCGCAGTCACTCGCAGGAAAGTAGAAGACAAGAGTGATACCATAGTCCATACGAGCAGAACAACAGCAGTGAACATTCCAAAGATAACCAGTACGCTGCCAGTATCATAGAACATGAGCAAAAACTTTCTTGTCCGCAGATAGTTTCTACTGGCCAACCGCAAAGAAAAGGTGTCATGGTGTGCATTGAATGCTCGAGTCTGCACACGGAGGTGAAAAAGGCTCCTCGGGATCCCGGCAGCGATCGATATAATCCTCCTTGGCTGAATTCTGTGGAACAGGTGCATGGTAAGTCCTGGTTCGCTCGAAGAGGCAGCACCTGCTATATGTACATAATCGGACTCTGAGCCGGACTAGCACGCATTTACACCGACGCGCAGCGTGTCTCTCTTCTCATCCACGACCATGAAGATCTTCTCACTCTCAGTTGTTCTCGCACCCTCCTCAGGCCCTTGTTCAGTGCTCAGCTCCACTTCAGACGTCTCCAGTTTCTCGTTCTACCAGAGAGGCTCCGTCAGCGAGTTTTTGACCTTCTTCACCAAGACGGTCGTGGAGAGAACTCCTCAGGGCCAGCGTCAGAGTGTACAAGAGAACAACTACACCGCCCATGTGTACAACAGGAGTGGTGCAGAGCAGCTTGCAGGTAGTTCAAATGTCTAGATGCGAAGGAGCTGTCGAGCTCACTTCCTTCCTCAGCTATCATTATTACTGACCATGAATACCCCGTTCGACCCGCCTTCTCTCTTCTAACGAAGCTCCTTGATGATTTCACTGCCAAAGTCCCCCAATCTTCCTTTGCAAACCCAGCATCGATATCATTCCCAGAAATCCAGGCCTACATTCAGAAGTACCAAGACCCGCGGCAAGCTGATACAATTATGCGGGTACAACAAGAACTAGATGAGACAAAGATCGTCCTTGTAAGTCCTCCCCTCACCATGTGAACCACTTGATTGTTTTATCGGTGCGACTGTATTATAGCACAAGACCATCGAATCTGTTCTCCAGCGCGGGGAGAAGTTGGATAACCTTGTGGAGCGATCGAATGCTTTATCCACGCAGAGCAAGATGTTCTATAAGACAGCCAAGAAGGTTAGCGTCTGTCCTTTATGTTCCGGAAGCTCGGTCTGACAGTCTCATTAGCAAAATTCATGTTGTGTGATCATGTAGACTTGCTTCATTCTTTCTCTGCGTTGCGGTTGTTACGTCAGACCAGCCAGTA
This sequence comes from Suillus brevipes Sb2, assembly GCA_011800875.2. NCBI lineage: Eukaryota > Fungi > Basidiomycota > Agaricomycetes > Boletales > Suillaceae > Suillus > Suillus brevipes. Next base: position 146,544 of record JRHT02000037.1, on the reverse strand, counting down.
ACACATCCGCTAGTTTCTATATTTTACCTGTCGCGATCCCATGTCGTGTCAGTGTAGTAACGGACCATTGCTTATCGATATTATCATTGATCGGTGAATCATTAAGTTTACGCTGGCAGCAGCCTAATTTGTGCGTATGTCCTCCGGCTAAGAAAGATTAGTGCTGCGAGGAAAAAAAACAAAAGTTAACGAATGCATTAAGAGGGAATCGAACCCCCGGCGGGTCGATGGCAACGACCCAGGTTACCACTACCCCATTAATGCTTATTCCGCACTCCTTATTCCAACTTAATAAACTGACCACCCAGCAGTGCCCCGCCCTGCCACACGGTAAATCAGCTCACTTTGCCGTGTCGTACGATCGAATATCTTTTCACTGCAAATAATAAGTTTCGGATCCCACTGACATAAAAGCCAACGCGATCATCATGCTGCTCGCAACACGCTTTTCATCCATATCTACATTCTCATCCTAACTTGAAAATAATGGTATGTCCCCATCCAAACCCAATATTCTGCACAATCATATTAATCGCTCGTTTATATACAGCCTGCTCACGAAGCTGTGATCGTAGCTGCGTCCCGTACGCCTGTCGGATCCCTCTACGGATCACTCAAGACCTTAACCGCGCCCCAACTCGGCGCCGTCGCCCTCAAACACGCCTTCGAGCAATCAAAAGTCGACCCCTCAGTAGTCGAGGAGCTCTATTTTGGTAATGTCGTCCAGGCCGGTGTTGGTCAATCACCCGCACGTCAAGTAGCACTCGCTGGCGGCATGAAAGCCGCCTCTGACGCAACGACCATCAACAAAGTCTGTGCTAGCGGCATGAAGTCGATCATGCTTGCTGCCCAGAGCATCGAATCTGGTTACAAGACCGTTGTCGCCGCTGGTGGTATGGAGAGTATGAGCAACGCTCCGTGAGTGGTACAATCCCAAAAAACCACTTTACACAAGATTTACTTGTCATCTAGTTTCCTGCTCCCCCGCACGAACCCCTTGTTCGGCAAATTCGAGACCAAAGACTCTGTCGAGATAGACGGTCTCTGGGATGTCTCCAACAACTTCGCCATGGGCAACTGTGCCGAGGCTATCGCGGTAAAATACGAAATCAGCCGAGAATCGCTCGATGAGCACGCCATCGAGTCGTACAAACGTGCTGATCGCGCATGGAAGGCGGGTGCCTTCAACAACGAGATCGCACCTGTCACGATCAAGGGCAAGAAAGGCGACACCGTGGTCAAAGAAGACGAAGAGTACAAGAAAGTCATTTTCGAAAAGGTCCCCTCCCTCAAGTCAGCATTCAAACCAGGCGGCTGCATCACTGCTGCCAACTCTTCAAACCTCAACGATGGCGCATCTGCTCTGATATTGATGTCAGCAGAGAAAGCACAGGAGCTTGGTGTAAAACCCCTCGCTAAAGTGATTTGTAAGTTCGACTTATTGTGTGATTGTACATCGTCTGATGTCGGTTTCTTCAGCATATGCGGATGCGGGTGTTGAGCCCATCGACTTCCCTATGGCTCCTGCTGTCGCTCTCCCAGAAGCACTTAAGAGAGCAAACCTGACTGTCGATGACATTGCACGTTTCGAGGTCAACGAAGCCTTCTCAGTTGTCGTGCGTGTCGCTGAGAAGCTCCTACAACTGGATCCTGCAAAGGTCAACATCGACGGGTGAGTTTTCGATTTCGTGTTCAGGGTTCGTGTTTGCTAACAAGATCCAACAGTGGTGCCGTCGCACTTGGCCACGCGATCGGAAACTCGGGTTCTCGTATCGTGGTGTCGCTCGTCCATGCCCTACAATCCGGCGAGTATGGTGCAGCAGGGATCTGCAACGGGGTAAGTAGCTTGCCATTCTTTGTGATGTCGAGTTGCTTAACAAAACCTTCTCCAGGGTGGTGCTGCTTCTGCCATTGTAATTCAAAAACTATAGTTGCTGTAATACTCTTATACTCTGTTTGTTCCTGGACGACGTATATACAAACAATTCATCTACACTGTATCTCAATAGAACACATCACAATTGAAGTTTTGCATAATATCAGAACCTTAAATAACCTACCGACTCGATGGGTCTACATGGAAAATGGTGAACAATGTAAGTAGTACTAGTGGGACCGCAGTTGCGTAGCCACTAGCACTGTGGATTAGTCAGCCAAGAATTGTCTTTTGGGATTTGTCGAACCTCCATCTTCTTGCCTGGCAGCCTCACCCAGCTACACAGTTGAGGTCACGGATACACCGGTCCAACGGCGTTGAAAACAACACAAGTAGAGCACCGGTGTTATGAAAACACCTGTGTCACACCGCTACTGCATCGTACACTTCACCAGGCAGGTCGGCCGGTGATCCGAACATCGAAGGCTCCAGTTAATTCGAAGAAGGATGTTGCTTCGCTCGCTGTTCGACTCCTGTTCTCGCGGTTGTTCTCGGTTGTTTGATCAAAGCGTCGATTCATATTATAACGCTCTTCATTGGACGATCGAGACCCACTTGTTCTCGTCACCCTAGGCACCCAAATGACATGATGCAGGGCTTCCCCAGTCATCATGGGGGAAAATAGCCCAGAAGCTGTCACGTTGCGACTCGATCCAGAGTAGAACTTCCCAGGTGGTTACATGAACAATGGTGTATCCAGCGGAGCCCGCAGCTTCTGGGTCGTGACGAAAGCTCCGAGTCTGGCTTGGACTGATCTCTAGTAGTGCGGCGGTTGGACTCGTCGGGACCGCACAAGTACTACTGGAAAACAGTGGAGTAAGTATACACTTTCGGACAAGGACTTTGGATGAAGGCGGTGCAAAGTCTCATAGTACGTCATTCGACATGTGCAGTGAGTGGTTATCGGCATGTTATCTGACATATGCAAACGTTATCGACCACGACCTTGACCAGGGACAAGACAGCGTGGGGCGTCCACCGTGGAGCGTCTCGGTCCCTGCGTCAGGTTCGACCTTCCATACCCGTGATGGAGCGCTGCAATAATAGTTCGTATGCGTTATCGGTTGTGCAGTTGAACCGCATCCGATATATAGAGTATACCTCAAAGAGACACAATTGGTTGAGTAACATCAACGGGCGAAATGCCGAAATAACTAGTCGATGAATTGATTTGTTATGTCACTCGACCCGAAATGAAAACAAGATATGACGTATAGACACGACTAACCCGTCGTGGACCGTATTTGATACGTACTAGTACGGTGCTAGCTAGGCGACATTGACTGGCATACGCCGTCGAACTGCGGACTGTCAGACTGACGTCCTCTAACACGACCCAGGCGTTCATGACCGTAGAGAGAGAGTAAGTACTAGACCCTGTCAAAACGAGGCAGGCGAACTGTAGAGCACGAGCGCATGGGATGCGAACCGAGTCAGCGTCGGCCTCCGAGCATGGGAGACTTAAGACATAACGCTCGTCACGGTTACGTTCAAGTTCCGTTCTCCGTCAAGGTAAAAACTTTAATTATCTATTTCCAAGGCTACGCGAGGCACAAGCAAACATTCCATGTCAATAACAAGTCAGGGGCTGCACATGACAGCAAAAGCTTCGATAACAACCACACCAAGAAAGTGTACCAAAGACAAAGACTATGCTATGTAGACTACGAGAACACTTAGCCCGTGTCCAATCTGTCCGTGGCACGTTATCGTTCATGTAATAATATCAGTCCGTTAATTCATTCTTGCAATTATTCGTGCCACAAAACGAGTCTAAGTCCCGCAAAGTTTCCACATCTTCACATAATCACTGTACCTGCAATCAGCACGCGCACAGTCCAAAAAGTAAACGCGACTCACATCCTAAACGCACGCTCATCCGCACTCGAGGGCCACGTTGCGCTCCACGTATCCTGAGCAGCTGCAAAATCATGCATCGCAGCTACACCGCAAATCAGCCCCGCCCAAAAGCAAAAAGCAAAAAAAACCTACTAGAAGACCCATCATACCAAAGCTTCCCACCCACGCTATCCGGGAACCACCCACTCGTCCCACCAACTGCCAAATCAATCACAAGATAAAATTCTACGCCAACATATCATCACCATCAAATCTTATCCGAGAAAAAAAACACTGACCCTGATCAAAAGGGGCAGCAGCACTTCCCCCGTACGCCGTACTCCACGGATCCTCAACAACCACTTCTTTCCCGCTCGACGCGTTCATAGCGACACCCGGGAACCCACCTGCGTTGAAGAAATAGGAGTCGGATGATTTAGACGACATCTTCAGGTTGATCATTGCCTGGTTTTTTTTGGTTAGCGACGGGGACGGGTGAACGGGGTGTGGAACGGAACGGGGATGGGGAAAGGGGCGACCGTGGGATACAGCAACACGCCACCAAAAAAATGAAAACCGCGGTACAGCCAACCGGGAACGGGTAGGGGGAACTTACCTGCAAGCGATCATCCGTATAGAACCTCATCCACTCGCCGGTCCACTCAAACCCATAAACATGGAACCCATCGGCAAAGTTGCCGCGTTTGGTGGATACCCAGCCAAAGATACTCTTGAGCAAGTTGGCGGTGGTGCTTGTACCTAGTGTGTGCGTCAGGTGAGGTGAAGCGATTAAAACACGAGGCATGTCCCGAAATTGAAAAGCCAAAAATACAAAACCACGACCATGAACCGATCCGAACAGAACCCCGCCAACGCAAAACAAGACTCACCGGTAGAGATAGGCGTAGTACCACCTGCAAATGGCCCATAATTCAGGGACGAGCGGACATAATTCGATCCTTGGGCGGGATATGAAGGTAGATTGCCGCGGGCTTCCATTATCTGCGCGGGTTCGGGTTCGTCAGTGAGCCGAGGGAGAGTAAGACTGAACTCACGTCGATCTCGCCACTAACGGGCCATGGTCCATAAACGCCAGTCCCTTGACTAGTACTGGTATCTGAACTGTTGCCCTGGGGAAGCATCCAGATAGCAGGCCACAACCAATCTCCCTGGGGCAGTTTCGCGCGGACCTGTCTCAAAATGAGCGGGGTAAAAGATTAAAAGACAGGGGGACGCACCTCAACACGGCCATACTTGATAGTTTGTTTACCACGGGTATTAAGACGCCCGCTCATGACAGGGTTGATAACAGTGCCGCTCTGGGCATTTGAAATTGCTGTACATGGGTCACTGGGCGCGGTGGAATTACTGGTGGAGGTAGAGTTGGTTGATCCCGTAGTGGTGGAATTACCCGAGCCTGTCGTTGTGGAGTTGCCCGATCCAGTAGTCGTGGAGTTACCGGAGGCAGTGGTCGTCGAATTGGTCGTGTCTGAATGGAGTGAGGAGGACCGTGGGAGTGTCTGATCAAAGTTACGCACCTGTGCCGTTGTTTTGCCGACGGGCAAGTTGAACCCACGCGCCTTGGTCTGTCCCTACACGGAATGAGCTCGGACATTGCATGACCTGCAGGGAAAACCATACCTCCGCCTTGTGCTGTACAGCCTTGAAGCTGATACGTGGCACCATTCATCACTGCATCGTGCCCGCCGCTGATGGAGTCGCTCGTCAGAGTCGGCATGATGTACAGCTGCCCATTTGAGATGTAGACGTTTGAGGGATCGTTGGTGGTCATTTCGAATTCCCCGTTGCTGATGAATGTTTTAGCAATGGAATAGGGACGGCGAAAGGGACATACCCATAACCGCCGAGCTCGACGTCAAGACTCCAGTTGTTGGAGTCGAGTGAATCGGTAAAGTCGTCTTGCATCACGAGACAGAGCTGGCTGTCTGCGAGCACGTTTACGCTCTGCCAGCCCTCGAAGCAGAGTGCTGCTGCGGCGAGCATGCCTAGGACGATGGCGACAAAGGTGAGCCACCAGCTGGCTGATTCGCACCGGGTTTTCTTCGCGAGCCATGGTTTGTCGTCTTTAGTGAGTTTTGATTTGAGGCGGGTGGAGGACAACGGTTTCTTCTGAGTGAGGGGGAGTGCGACGACGGAGGGGTTGGCGGAGATGGGGGGTACTGGGGGAGGAGACCATATGGAGGAGGGACGGGATGCCGGGGAGAGGAAGGGTGATCTGAAGATGGTCGTCGCGCTGCTTACTCTTGGGAGCTGTGGATCTGGTGAGCGTTGCAGGTTCGCTAGAGAGAAGGAGCCATTGAATGACTTGTAGGGCGACTCTGAGAGAAAGGGTGGGTTTGGTGAAGGGAGACGGGGGCTGTCAAAGGTGCTGCGTTGTACGCTGTCCAAGGAGCGTCTGCGAGAAGTGCCCGGGAGTGGGTCTGGGTTACCTGGGTGAGCTTGGAAGGGGAAGGTGAAGGCAGAAGGGGGTGGATCTAAGCGCCTCTTGTTATTCCTCTGCCTTGGTGAGTCCGAGTCTTCTTGTGATGAGTGGTCATCTGAACTGGAAGGGGTCAGAAAGAAAGGACGCGCCATGAGTGGGCAAAGCCCGGATGAACTCTCTTTGAGGCGTTTCTTATCTGTGCACACGTAATTGCCGGCATGGCATTGGATCTCGATTCAGATCTCGATATCCAATCGCCGCCATTTAAAACGGGACAAGTTAACTCGCCTTGAACTCACCCGACCATGGACTACGACAGATACGACGCTACCCTCCACTACATCTTCAAACAAACTCAAGGTGACGCTTGGTTTAGACCACACGAAGATTCAGTTCCACCAGGCGTATGTCTTCGAACCCATGAAGGTCAATTCAGAGTTTTCCCATACGAGACTGCCGCACTCGCCCCATTCGAGGCTGCAGTCGCTGCTCTCAACCCACTCGTAGCAGTCAAAGTTCGCAGTGCTGCAGTACACGCAGCCCTCGCAGAACAAGCCATCGATGACTGCATATACGTAGACGCCAACACCCGTATCCAGGTCCTCGACTCCATGGTCCTTCTCCCTCAAGCAGAAAAGGACCAGAACGCTGCCTTCATCCGCGATGAACGCGTCCTCGTCGTCTGGAGCGACTCCCTCGACACCATCATCCCCATCGCACGTGACTTTGAGGACCGTCTCATTCGTCTCCTCTGGCGTACCCGTCCTCCCCTCCCCTCCACCCATGAAATGTCCATATACTCGGAGAAACCTGCAGATCCCCGTTCCACACCTTCTTCTACCCAATCTCAAAAACGCACGTGGTTCGGTCGTGTCGTTTCCTCCTCGGAGCAAGACCCAGAAAAGGTCCAGCAGAAACAATCAGCTCGTCCAATCATGTTATATGCTCCAATATACAATGGCTTGTCCGCCGCACTCGCTCTCAGTTCGTCCTCTTACTCTTTTCAATCCGTCTTGCTCACCGTTCCTAGTTTTTATCGGCAACGGTCTCAACACCGTTCTGCAGGAATTCCGCCTCGACGGCAACTACACTCATTTCGCCCTTTGTGCTGTCATGCCTCTACTATTTTGTGTCTCTTTGGTAGCTATCCCTCTTACCTCACACGTTCCCTAGCTCACTTTTGCCAGTTCTTCACCCTTCAAATCTTGCAAAACGTCACATTTGCAGTCGGTCCCATCGCTCATTACCACCAAAACAGTCGTTACTACTCTGCAGTCCCACCCCTGCCAAACCCTGCCGTAGACAACGCACTCCCTCATATCACAATCCAGATGCCCGTCTACAAAGAAAGCCTTGCCACAGTCCTGTAAGCCTCTTCCTTATCTATTGATCTCTCGCTAATCCATCGCAGCACACCCTCCCTCACTTCGCTCAAAACAGCAATGCAGACCTACGCCCGCCACGGCGGCACATCCAGTCTCTTCATCAACGACGATGGCCTCCGCCTCCTCCCTCCAGACCAAGCCAAGGAACGCATCGAGTACTACGCAACACACGGCATCGGGTGGATCGCAAGACCACGACACGGGCACGAAGGTTAGTTTTTATCCCTTTTTCCCCATCAACGCTAACAAAACTCGCACAGGCTTCATACGCGCAGGCCGCTTCAAAAAAGCCTCCAACATGAACTACGCACTCGACATCTCCCTCCGCCTCGAGCGCATCCTCGAAGATCTCCAATCACCCAACTCCTCCAACCACAACTCGTATAGTCATCCCGCTGCTTTTGCCCAGCAGGGCCAGATCCCCAATGAAAGCAGAGATAGCAACATCTTCACTCCTCCTAACCCGCCTTTCCACCGCGCGAGCATGAGCACCACCTACAGCGCTCAAACTATGCAAACAGAGGGCGGCAGCATCGTTAGTGTCCCCGGGCAGGCGCCCGGAACCTATGGGGTTCAATATATTGGGAGGGATGGCGACGATCAGGGGTTCATCGCTCCCTTCCTCAGCACCAATGGCAACAACAGTGTGCCTGGGACGCCAAGACCGGGTATCATAGGAACTCCGGGAACCGCAAGTCCCGAACCCCCCACGCTCGCAGGGACGCACATCGAAGACCTCGAAGAGCGGGCTCTCCAGCTAGCCATGGAAGAAGGTCCGTCTCATTGGTCTCGTGCGCGACCAACGACGCTGACTCGAAACAGTGTTCCAGACGTCTCAGACAGGACACAGACCCTGGGCGGCAAACGCTCGCGCATGCCGGATTGGGAGTATCATTTTATTGGTGGACGCTGATACTATGGTCCCTGCGGATTGTTTCAGGGATGCGGCGCGAGAATTTGGGGAGGATCAGGGTGCTGAAGTCGGGGTTTTGCAGCATGAGAGCGGTCAGTTTTCTTTCTCCCTTGAGTAAAGACCCGCTCACCCAAACCCAAACAGACGTCCTCCAAGTCGCCCACCACTACTTTGAAAACGCCATCGCCTTCTTCACTCGCCGCATCAACAAATGCATAAGTATGATGTGCGCAAACGGGGAAGTAGCCCCTTTTGTGGGGCATAATGCGTTCTTGAGGTGGAGCGCGCTTCAGGATGCGGCGTTTGGTGGGGGAGATGTTAATTCATCTACTCCTGGTGAAAACAGAGCTCAGGTCAAGATCTGGAGCGAGGATAACGTCAGTGAAGACTTCGATATGGCATTGAGGCTCATAAGACAGGGGTACATCGTCAGGTTCGTTCTGTTCCTTCTTGAGTGGGGTCCTTCACGTTAATGCATGACGTGCAGATGGGCGACCTACTCCCAAGGCGGGTTCAAAGAAGGTGTGTCGCTCACCGTCGACGATGAGTTGAACAGGTGGCAAAAGTATGCATATGGGTGCAACGAGTGCGTTTTTCCTTTTTCTCTCTCGTGCTTGCTCGATGTTCACGCTCACACAGGCTCCTCTTCAACCCCTTTGTCAAATGGTTCTACAAAGGCCCCATTAACAGCCAGATCCACAAATTCATATGGAGCCCTGCACCACTCCATTACAAGATCTCAATGTTGGCTTGTATGTCGCCCTCCTATCCCTTTGATGCTCATACTGACTGTACCACAAATAGACATGTTCTCATACTGTACGCCCCCTCTATCTAGAATACAAGACACCACTAACGTGCTTTACAGACGGAATAGCAGCCTCAGCGACCATCTCCCTGATCAACTACGTCATGCTCGGTTTCCAATTCCCCACCGACGATTTCTACATGCACAGTTTCGAGATCTGGCTCGCTACCTTTGTCGTATTCTTTGGAGCTGGCAATGTAGGGTATGTACTTTTGCGGTATAGGCTCGGGGAGAAGGGTATCGTCGGCGGTGCGATCGAGTGCTTTGGATGGATTCCGTTCTTGTGAGTTCTATTCTGTTTATACGGTATTGGACACAGGGCTGATATTCCGTTGCAGCTTCTTTTTCTTTGGCGGTCTTAGCATCCCGCTCTCGCAAGCCATCCTCGCTCATATGTTCTCGTACAACATCACGTGGAGCGCGACGAAGAAGGAGGTCGAGAGGTCGAATTTCTTCAAAGAGGTTCCAAAGATTTGCAAGAGGTGCGTTTTTTTTTTCTTTTTTTTTCAATTTGATCTGCGTATTCTTCTTGGATTGGAGTGCGGTCGCGTCCGCATCACTTGATTGGCGCTCGCTTTTTGGACATGTCTTGATTAGTGCGTTGCGTTGGCGCCCACTTTTGTTCCGCCGAACGTGCGCATCAAGTGACGATTCGGATGCTGTGTCCCTGTTTGAGGTGATTGGTCCTCGGGACATGTGCCTGGGGTAACATGTGTATGTGGTGCTTTGTGCTGGCAGATTGCGACCGTAGACGGGCATGTGTATGTTTTTCTGATGATCGGAGGACATGTGTTTACGGTCTTGGAGCCCTTCTTTCACACCCGCTGCACATGTGGTGCGCCCAACTCTCACCCACTTTATCGCTCCGTGACCTGGTCATTTCGATCGTCATTGACCTCATTCGAAACGCCGCACCCTGTTGACTCAATGGCCGTGTTGGCGCGATATCCGCACTTTTTCTTCTCCTACTTCCTTGTTTCCACGCCCTTTCCTTTCTTGTTCCCTTGATGTCATACAATTCAGTACTAATGACCTCCTCTCCTCCATATAGATTCTGGTTCCCTCTTCTCGTTTGTATTGTGCTGATCGCGGGTATCGTCATCGTCAGCACATCGCTAGTGCCATATCAGTGGCAACTAACCGGAAATGCGTGGGCCGTTATCTTCCCATTGTCGGTTGTATGTGCTTGCCATATCCTGTTCCCGGTACGTTGTCTTCTATTCTATTCCACAATTGGGATGAGCGATCGTCCGTTTCTGGGAATATGCTTCTCGAAACGTTCGCCATCTATGCTTCCAAACGTTCCCTCATCCGTTTTTTCTTCTTTGCTTCGGTGTTTGGGCATCTCACTACCCCCTTTTTGCATTCTCGCCACCTTCTTTTCCTCTACTCGCTCATGAAGTTATCGATGCTAACACCGATATATATATATTTATAGATCGTCCTCAATCCTTGGCTCATGATCTTCTCATACTGAACCGAACACCATCATGTACCGTCACGTTCTCGCACTCGGGCAGGGTCCCCGAATGCATGCCCTCCCTCCTTGCTAATTAAGCGCATATCATGCCACATAGAAACCAAGAACAGTCAACGCACTCGTCAATCACCGTCGAATCACCATTCTTTTTCATCCGTCTTTACATATTCCCACGCAAGGGCGCAACCCGCTCATCACATCCAAGGCCTGCTTTGGCCTGCATGCACTTAATACCCATGACGGACAGGACTATTTGGTCACGGTTGTTGTTACATTCTGCAATTGCAAAGATGCAAGCTGTAAGTTTGGACTTATTGTTTGTTTTTTTTACCCTATATACTCGCGTTTGGACATCTTGTTGCTGTTGTTGTCATCGTTTTCATTGCTCTTGTGATTGTTGTCACGCATTGATGCTGTGCAGTGTTCTATGACGGCGTTCCGCTCGTTCTGCTACATTAAATGAACTGTTCACGTATATACTCACTCGGACTTGATTTTTGTTCCTGAGTTTGTGAACGCAGGACTTTTTGCAGAACTTTTCAGTAATTGTTAATAATGCATTCATATTTCCCGAGTATTGATAGGTTATTGCATTGCCGGGCCCTCTTGAAATCTGTGTAATCGATCAAGTCAACAGATCCTTGGGTCCATGGAACGCGTGTCGCGGAATCTCTTATCAGATCAGTTTGCAACGATGATGATCCACGATAAGCCTATGCAGTACTGTTAATAGTATCACGGGAAGCTGATCTGTCAATATGTAAAAGTGGAGAGCATGTTCTTGGCTACAGCATATTTCACTGTGACATGCAGGCGGCGTTCTAATCTAATACCAGAGGTCGTACCTGGAGGCCCACGTATCACAGTGTACACGTAGGACCGCTCACCTGGACATGAAGGCTAATGACCGCGCGTGTCAGGGAGTTTCCGATGATGACATTCTACAATGGTGTTAGTTTGCAAAGGTACGGTAGTCGATAAAGCGCGGAAGCGGCCGCTGAGCCTCATCTGGCAGCGCAGCAGGCGGATGCGGAATGTAATGGCCTCAGCCTCATCTGTCAGCGCAGCAAGCGGATGCGGGATGTAATGACCTCAAGGGACCTCCAGACTCTGATAGCCCGTCGGGAAGCGCTGTCAACGATGTCTGGACTCTGTACTTGGCATTGTAATCATGCAGATAGGATCATCAAGCACCCGAGGGGGAGACAAGCCCAGCCATCAAACAGCCATCGGTAGTTGATTTTGACTTATGTGGAGTAGGCTTAGATCGCGGACTCTTCACCTTTCATCCCACACGGCCAACTTACCTCGCTGGTTTTGCAAATACGATACTGCAAGCGCGCAGAAGCTGTGATGTCATGGCTTGGGGTGCTTAAATTATCTGCCAAGGCAGCCAGAGTCCTATTCCATAACGTGATAAGATTAGCGGCAAGTCTCAAGAAGACGCGGGATAGGAGTGCCTCACTTGCATGGGAGTACGCAATTACCCGCACCGGACTATCTGCAGAATTGAATATTGAAAACTTCATAGCACATATGATCTGCTTTGCAATCTATCTCCGAGCGGTGATATCATGCCCCAGGTGGGAAAGAGTTGTCCATCCGAAGTCGTCCAGCGGTACCGATATATCGATAGAACTACAAGTCCTTGAAAGGCACGGAAAAAAAAATCAGGGTAAAAGGATTTAGACATATCCGTGGACAGTGTGCATCTGCAGTACCCCGCAGTCCTCTATATAACGGCGATTGCTAGCATGAGAGTTGATTTTCCCCTCGCTCGAATCAAAAAAAAAACCATTACCGTTATGTACTGTTACCTAGGTGCGGTTTTAGCGATTATTGCAGAGCACTTGGATCAAATCAATCGATCAACGGTCACCTTCCAGGATCATTCCGACGCGATCTGACGCAAAGATAGGATAAAGCAGTGGCCCGGGCGCGTTTGTCGGTGATAACGCTAGGTGATGGAGGTGTCTGCACAACAACAAGGAAAGAAGATCCCTGGAAAGTACAAGCCTGTCTCGTGCTTAAGGTTCTCGGAAAACTGATACAGAAGGGCAATTACCTTCTCCGGGGCCCCGTCTAGCCTTCATAGAGATGACTCGACATAGGTAAAGGAGGCGAATGACTGCCGCGTCAGCCCAAGAGGTCAAGAGCCTCAAAGTACCGTGCGGCCAGTCTGTACCCTGGCGAGTTTTTATCCCAGCATCGCCTCAAAGTTCGAACCGTACGAGTTGACAATATCGTATGTCCTCGCTGGCGTCATCATGATGTGCCACTTGACTACCCACTGGCAGGCTGCAGCCACATCAACGTTAAGCGTCACCTGGAAAGATTCAGGGTGGACACTAAACGTCGGACTCCGAATGGAAGAATTTCTTCCACTGACAGCAGACATTGCTTTTTGGTTTCGGACCTTGGCTCACGCGCTCACGAGCAAGCAGCTGTGCCACGTCCCTGGTGCCAGTGACCAAAAACGAAGGATAGTGTCGCAGCCATGGACCTTGCAGATATTACATCCAAGGACGGCCGACCTCTATTTCTCCACAGGCGTGTTGCTATGATTGTCGAGGTTGTTCAGCCCAGGTGGACGAGGTGCTGCAATTTTGTAGAGCCTCAGGGCCCCCTCAAGGGCAAACCTGTGCATCTAAACGTAATACCGCCCGAGGCCGTTGATGTAAGACAGCCCAGACTCGAGATGGACCTGCCAGTCCCTGTGACCAAAAAAGACGAAGGACAGCCTTTTAACCATAAACTTTCGCGGATATCACTATCCATTCCCTCCATTGATCCACAGGCGTGTTGAAATAACTGTTGAGGTTGTTTTGCTCAGGCAGTGGGCAGCCTGCTGTAGGATACTGTAGAGGTTGGTGAGGAGGCAAATCTATGTGAGACGTAATGCCGTCGATGGTTGGTGTAAGAACCTTCCGGTACTGCCGCACATAGACCTGCCAAGGTACGCTTGCATAATCGGCAGAGTGTCAGCCGGCCTGCAGGCTTGATTGATGATCATCACCGGATCAACAAAATGCTATGGGACAGGCACCCCTCAACTTTTGTATGTCGGCTCATCCGACTTGTCTTTGACTCTTTGGTGAGTCTTTTGAACGACTGTTGAAGCCGTATTATAACACTGACATGACTGTTTGAGCAGCCTACCTTAGGACTTGGTTGTGTTATACCGTTTGATCGTGTTCCAACGCAACACACTATGATGATATACACATCTGCCCACGTCAAAATTTTGCGACCAGATCACCACTTTACCACGTTATGAAGTGGGTCGAGTCTGATCAGTGCGCGTGCATCAACCCTGGTGCCTTGCCAAGAACCTTATACAGGCTCGCTACCCTCGCTAGACCTTTTCTGACAACGCCTGATTTTCTGATAAAAAGCAGGCGATCACGCTAGCTGTATTCCCCATCATTACCATGCTTCGTCTGTTGTGTATCGCCCTGTCTCTTTTCTTGTCCCTTCAGCTCGCTGTTGCGGACCCAGCCTCGACAGTTTTACGAGTTTCACGTCACTCCAAGTCACCGTCACAAGTATTGACCAAGTCTGTACTATCAGCTCTCTTGGTTCGACGAGGAAAGTTCGGTGCTCGACAGGGCGGGTGCCCTAGCGGATACCGTAAGGGATTCACGCTTCAAGTACTGAGAAACACATCGCTGACCCGCCATAGAGCAATGTACCAACTACCCGGACGCATGTGCCCCCATTGGCAGCTATTGTGTAAGTTTGCATGTTGAGCCTTTTAGCTGTGGTTGACGTTTTGAGCCCAGTGTAACGATTTGTATAACTGTCCAAACGACACCACCGTACGTGCATTTGCCTTCCTAGATCAAATCGTCAAAACTGACCGACGAACGTTTTAACCAGTGCTTTGGTTCCGAGTGAGAAAAGATTTCAATTAATACGCTTTGCATCTCTGAAGGCTGTTCTAGATGTTGTCCCAATACCGCGCAAACGTGCAGCGGGAATGCCTGCTGTGACGCTGGTAGCTCATGCTGCAACGATAACAGCTGCTGTGAACCTGGCTACTTCTGCTGCAATGACTCTACCGGGGGATGTGTGTTGTATTCTTTATCAATTACATGAGACACGCTAATGTCTATTCAGGCTGTCCTAGTGGAACTACGTGCATCGCAAATACCCTCCAATGTTCCACTGGAGGCTCAGGTGGTGGAAGCGGAGGTGGAGGTGGAAGCGGTGGAACTACCGTTACGACTGCTGCTGCTCCTTCAAAGTCAACTGTGCTACCAGGAACCACTTCTAAGGCTACCAGCAGTGGCGTAATCACATTCAACCCCTCGACAACCGGGTCTTCGAGCAGTCATTCAGTCACTTCTTCGACGGTTTCATCCTCTGGGTCTACATCCAGTGGTGGCATAAGTAAGCAGCTTGTTGCCTCTGATCCGTGACCTCACTTATACCGTACACTTAGCGAACATTGGTGCTGCTCCTCGCGGTATTGCACTCGCACCTGGAAAAAAACTTGTGGCCTTGGCTGCAGTTTTGTGTTTGCCGATTCTCCACAATGTCGCGCAGGCATTGTGAATACTCGATAGTGCTTCTCTCTCCCCATAATCGGCATTTTGTTGTTGGGCTCATGATTTATGATATGTCAGATGACGTTCACTTTGTTACAAAACAGGGCTTGTAATTTGCTTGTAATGCAATAGTTTACTCCCTGCAGATCATTTGGTTCTCGAGTTGCTGCTCCAGGAGATCAAGGTAAATTGGACAGTGATTGATTGACTAGGAGGCACGGGACTGCATCGCAAGTTGGAGGCATATGAGGCCCATGAAAATACTATTTACTACGCCAATTGAGATAGGCCTCAGTACTTAAGCGAGAGTAAGTGGACGCAAAATGCAAACAAAAAGGCCCGCGGTGGCTATTACTAGTATGGTCACAATTTGGTAGCACTGCCATTGGGTCAAGTTCTGATAGAAGTTCTAATTGTCCGAAACGATCGCTTCTTCTGCCAGTACTTGGCCGCCGATCTGCATCAACTCTTGCCAACCATCAATCTCTCGTATGCTCACTGCCAGTGCCAAGCACACCCCAGGCTTATACATTACTTTAACCGTACTAGCACAACACTCCTGACTGAGCAGCCCACTTGTAAGGGGTGGTGACTTGGTTGCGTATGCTGTACAGCATGGCATGAAACCTCCAGCCATGTCTGCACCACTATCGTAAACTGTCAATGAAACCATCGCAATCATTTACTCACTGGCAGATGCATCAAGCCCTGGTGCCTTCGACTTCCTTGCCAAGAAACATCCACATGCCACCGCCTTCACTAACGCATCAATGCCTAGTTTTTCGATAAGAAGACGAACAAGCGAGTTGTAATTTCCAACTTTACCATGTCGCGTCTGCTGCATATCGCACTGTGTGTTTTATTATCCTTTCAACTCGCTGTCGCGGATCCTGCCTCCACATTTTTGCGATCCTCCAAGTCATCATCACTAGCAACAAAGTCTCTACTTTCAGCTCTCTTGGTTCGGCGAGGAAAATTCATTGCTCGACAAGGCATCGAATGGTGTCCTAGCGGATACTGTAAGGAATTCACGCGTCAAGTACTGAGAAATACTGATCCCACCCCAGTGCTGTGTGGCGACGGCTCGGACCTATGTGCGCCTATTGGCTACTACTGTGTAAGATTGACTGATGAACCTTTGCTGCTGCAATTGATGTTGCGGCTAGTGCAGCGATTCAAACTATAGCTGTCCATACGGTACCAACGTACGTGCCTTCGCGTGTCTTAGATCTAATCATCAAAACTGACTGACGAGCATTACAACCAGTGCCTCAGTTACAGGTGAGAGAAGATTACAGTCAATATACTTTGCATTTCTGAAGGTTGCTCAAGTTGTTGTCCTGATACCGCGCAAACGTGTAATGGGAACACTTGCTGTGACATGTCTAGCTCATGCTGCAACGATAACACCTGTTGTGATTTCGGCACCTTCTGCTGTAATGACTCCAAGGGGGGATGTGTGTTCTATTTTCTATCAATTATATGAGCCTCGCTGACATCTTTTGAGGCTGCCCGACTGGATCTACGTGCGTAGCGGATACCAATACATGTTCCGGCGGAGGCGGAATTGATGGAGGTGGTGGAAGTGGAGGTGGAGGTGGTGTCACGACTACGAAAAGTACGACTCATCCTTCCAAGCCAACCGGAACCACATCTACCAGCAGCAGTGTGGTCACATTCAACAGTGTAACCACTAGCAGTGTGCCAACATTCAACGGTGTAACCACATCTAGCAGTGTGCCCACATTCAACAGTGTAATCACATTCAGCAGTGGTGATATCACATTCAGCGGCCCTACACCATCTCCTTCTTCGAGTGCTCAAAATCTTACTTCTTCAACGGTTTCATCTGGCGGTTCTTCTGCCACCAGCTTGAGTACACCTTGTAAGCAGCCCAATTGTGTTTGACAAGTGACCTGACCTACATGATGCACTTAGCAACAACCGGTGCTACTTCTCGCAGTATCGCACTTACACCTGGGAAACATATTATGGCATTGGTCGCAATTGTTGGCTTGTCGATTATCCGCAATATCGCCCATGTATTGTAATCGCGCCCAAGTGCTTCTCATCTCATTTGGACACACTTGTCATGTCAGGCCGTGATTTATCTCACCCCCAGTTCACCGTAATTTCATCAGTAGCTTAGTGAGTTCATCGCGAGGGATGAAGGCAAATCAATTTTGGCGCACCCATGCAAGCGAATTTATGTCGGTGCTTTCGACGGCAAGTTCACGTGTAGTGGGTTGTGTACAGTTTCGAACACCTTCAGTCAATTTCAGTCTTGTAGGTTGACAGCTGCAGCCACCTGAATGTTCCTGGCAGAATCCCAGCATATTTCTCGTCCTTCTACTATCACTCTTCCGAATATCCATGGTAGTTCTAATAGAGCTGATAGCTTTTCATAAACTCATACATAATCTTGTATCAGATACGTTTGGATGATATTACAAACCCATACTTTATGCCCAGGCGTCAGATTACGATCGGATGGTATATTACAAATCGATTTCTCTACAAAAAAGTGCGAGGTGGTGATACATCTAGTGTGGGTGTCTGAGTCTTGCAATACAGTGACGAGAATCGGGTGTCTGTAGTTTTCGTATCAAACACCGACGCACTGCAATTGTTTTTGAGTGGTGATATTATCATCAGCATTCACTTACCTCAACGACCATTGAGGTGGGTATGGAGATGTTGGCCAACGGCAATGTTTGCTCTGCTTCAATTGATTGGAAAGAGCCTACAACAACGCAATCGTACAACTCACCTGCATCAACGCGCGTCCCGTTACTATGAGCGGTGTTCTGAACAGGGTTCGCACGGAAGATACTGCAGATGATTCCAGGAGCGATCTGGAAAACTCTCAAGTCTCGCGTCAAACTCTAAGCACTTGTATTTACCTTTGAGAAGATGTCCCAGGACAAGAGTCTGGATTGTCGTGTCTATGTGAGCTAGACGCACAGAGATCTGGTAGACGCACCCAGTTTGCTTAGGAATGGTAATTACTTGGCCATCCAGAGCGAGACGCAGGACAGACGACTTTAAGGACGTTCAGGCTCGTGATAAACCACATTAAAGCAACTCACCTTGTCACTCGATATCATCTTCATCTGAAGTCAGTGCATGTTTTGAGTGAAAAAGTCTGGGACGAACGTCAATGTCCAAATCTGAATATTCGGTTATCATATGTACACCGTCTAGGTCGCAACAAATGCAGAGGACTTACTGAGTGCTTTGCAGATGTACCGCAGGATGGCTGGGCGCTGTTCTGACCCTTTGGCCTGACAATCGAAAACAAAGTCATCATCTCGAGTGCACATGTAGTATTTCACCACAGAAGCGATGACTACTGAGAACAAGGCCGCAGAAGGGATGATCTCCTCGAACAAACATGATGCAATCTCCTCTATCGAAGCCTGCTGTGTGACTTTGAGAACCTCCGAAAGGAACACTTCGCCTTTATGCGATGACAAGTGGTTTGAAAAGAGGAGATCACATATACCATCGATTGAAAGCTGGTTCACCAAATGAGCAGTGGAGCTAATACCAAAATGCAGGAAAATTACAATGCCATTAGAGAGTCTTTTCAAATGACTCTCAAGGTAGAACTTGATTAGCTGGGTAGAGCGTATGGCTTTCTGGCAAAGAGTCCAGTCGTAGGCAGGATTATCATTCAAGTACAAGTAGCTATGCACATGTCAGTGATGGGAGCCTAATCACCATGGGCAGACTTACTGTGCAATGCTGAAGAAGGCTTTGTACCAAAATTCTGGAGTGACTTGCGATGATGATTCGTCCATCAATGGCAATCCAATCTGACCGAAAAACAAGTTCAACTCCAAGCAGCCTGTGGTGATGCATCAGAAAGCGGACCATGATGTCGCCCACCCAATAAACGGGAAGAAGATTCAGGATTTCAATTATGTCGACGCGGTGATCAACTTGGTGTCTCTTGCGTATCAGCTCACTCGTAAGGTGCGCAAAATGCGAAGTAGACGCGGTGTATTCAGCAACTTTGTCAGAGATAGGCTTCCTGATCTGAATAACGAGTACGATGAGAACCAAAAGATAACCGAAGGCGTAAAGGGGCCCTACCGCTTCATTCCGTACCCTCGGAGGCATGTGTAAGTTCGAGAGTCGGCGCTCATAGTCTCTGACAACTTTCATATCAGGAGTTACATATGCAGCTTGCTGAACCGTCAAAGGCCTGTCCCAATCGTAAAGATGTCGGATTCCAGCACTACGCGGCGCCTTGGCCATGCTCGTGGCAAGGAACTCTGGGATTAAGAAAGGAAAGTGGGCGTAAACCGAGCCCGCGGGGTAGTGATCAGGGAGCATGTGAAAGAGAAGCTTAGTGAGCATGCCGCCATAGGATCCATCCACCTTGTTGACCATGCAATGCTCGTAACCCCATGTTGTCAAGTTGAACGCTGCCACGAGAAGCTCAGTATCGACAAATGATAATTAGGCTCGAGCATCAGTTGACTCACGAGTGAAATCTGCTGTAAGAAACCTGTCTCCACGGGTCAAGCATACGGCATCGGCGAGGATGGCACGGGAGATGGTGTATCCAGGGCAAAGGCCAGCACCAGGGATGGGAGGTTTTGTTTCCTCAGCCTGCAGGCCCACCTGAGTGTGAATCAGCAAATGCAAACCGTCCAAGCCGTCATCGAGATTTACATGCAGTTCCAGATTTTCAATATCCCCATACAAGCGTTCGGCTGCGGTCTATTGATGGTCAACATGCGAGTAAGCACACACAACGAAGTTGATCCCTACATAAATCTCTGGATCAGGATTCCATTCGCTGAAACTCTTGTATGCTGGAAAAGCAAACTATAAATTCATAAATTAACGGAGTGAAAACTCATCTCACGTTTCAAGCCAATGAAGCAACGAAATTCGTTCAGCTGAGTTTCAATACTGAGTGTCACTGCGAGTCTTTACAAACCACATTAGACTTACTGAGCAAGCGCCCCAGGCTCGTGCCTGTTCTATGCCCAAAATCTCTACAATTCGCATCACGGCCGGAACGCCCCTCGCACGAAAGGCACATGCCCTGTCAGCCGTTGCATCCTGTAGAATACGGGCGATATCGGCGTCGCTGAATCGACCATCCTCCTCACGGGCGAGACTGTGACTCTTTAGGCGGAAAAACACGATAAAGTGAACAATTCATACCCGCCAAATGTCCAACTACGAATGTCAGGCATTTGAGCACTATCCGTGCGAATGGCAGCCTTGAACTCTTCGACAGTGATCTAAAGAAGCAAATACGACATTTGCAAACTCTGTGTAAGGTCGGATACACGTACAGATGAAGGATCTCTGCCAGGAATAATGTCTTTGAAAGTGTGTTCAATCCACGCTTCGTCTTGACGCGATATCGCCGAATGCCAGCGATAGAGCATATTGAACTCCAGTGAAACAGCGTTCCCAGCTCCTCGTTGGGCAACATCATGTGTTTGCTCGCGAAATTCCTGGATAAAAGTCAAAATGGACAATGAGTATTACAATCAATTCCGGACCTGAAGTGGATCTAATCGCCAAGTCAGTCCATCTCTGACGAGACCAAGAATGCCTCCAACGTAGTCCGTTAAGATGATTTGCATGAAGAACGCTGTGTTGACCAGTCGAGCACGGTGAAAGATCTCGGCGCACTGGGCAGTACGTCGCGCTTCTTGAAGAGCCGTTGGGCATGCGAATGTCCCTCGTTCGTTGACGCTTAGGATCTTGCTCGCAACATACTGTTTGAAGAGTTAGCACATCCTTTTACGCAGTAGAACGAAGACGGACATTGTGGTGACGGCTGAATAAGACTGCAAGGGCACCCACGGAAGGGGGCATGAACAAGAGGCGCTTATCAGCAAATGCATCTTCCCAAATGTGACCTGTTCCATCCTTCTTGCGTATGCTATCGACCTGCTCTTCGTTGTTCCCATAAATAATACTCAGGTCGAGGTAGCTGCTGGCATTGTTAATCGTGCAATCGTGAGGGTTCGTATCAAATATGCTGTGAATGATGAGATTTGCAAATGCGAAGAACAAACTGGAGAGGCCTCCAGGATGAGGGACGAAGTCATTCTGACGGCGACGCAGAAGGGTATCAAATGCCTCTCCTGGATCTGGTAACGGATGATACGACAAAACGTGCGTGGAAGGCACAGATCGCGCATAGGGTTGGCCTGCTTGACCAAGGTTCGGCACGGACATTGCATAATTAGAGCCATCAGCACTACGGAAAACGTATGGCACGCTACTGGAGCTGGGCGGGGGCGTAGTTACAGGAGCCTTCAAGAAGCTGCAAGGCGGGTGAGGAAGGTCCTTATAAACTAAACGCGCTTGATCAGGACTGTATTTATAACTTGTCAATAAAAACTACACGTACGGATACCGATCACGGAGATCTGAAGTTGCTT
The DNA here is from genome assembly GCA_011800875.2 of Suillus brevipes Sb2. Taxonomy (NCBI): domain Eukaryota; kingdom Fungi; phylum Basidiomycota; class Agaricomycetes; order Boletales; family Suillaceae; genus Suillus; species Suillus brevipes. The sequence goes on along the minus strand of JRHT02000037.1, from coordinate 124,768 downwards.
AGCGAAGACTGAGTCGTCGGGAAGGCGCGACATCAATATCAAAAGTTTTTCCAGCTGAGTTACACATGAGAGAGCGTGAGTTTGTATCTAACGAAAGACAACGCTTACACCTACCAAAAACTCTCGGTCATTGATCCCCGACTTGAGGTTCTTCAGTGCATCAATATATGCTGGCTTATAATGTACTTGCATTCAACCCTAGTTTCAAGTTCACAGCGGGCGACGGCCTACGCACCAGGTCTTCCAGTGTAAAGGGGGGTGCTCGCGTAATCATTTGTTCGAAATGTTCCACTGATTTCATTTTGCCAAAGAACGCGGGGATGTCAACCTGGGATATGGATGGAAAAATATTGACCTTCGGTACAAGCGACGCTGCTGCTCGCTCCATGGTATGGATGTTGGAACTGAAAATTGGTTTAGTAAAGGAGGGCGTGGTCAAGGAATGTGGTATTGAGAAGAGCCCGGCACGATTGGTTATATATGCATCGGGAGTCTGAAAGGCATTCAGTGACACATGTAATAGGCCGCCAAAAAGAATTCCAGTGTCAAGCAATAAACCTACCCTTGCAGCTGGAGATTCAAATAGTTATGCACATGGAGCACGAGCTTGGAGCCATTTTAGCGCCAAATCCGAAAGTTGAGTTGCTACCATGCTAGCCTTCAAGTTAGGGGAATATATATAAGAAGCTGCGCAACTTGAAGGAGTTCTAGTCGACGCGTCGACAGCATTCGCGCACGTAATACCAATTGCGTAATGACATAGTAATTCTCCATACTAGGGAAACTCCTGGAAGCCTTTGGACAACAAACCAAAACAACCCGTCGCTTCATTTCATGCGCTCAGGCTAGACTGGCACAGCTAATTGCTATGGCGAATCCACCAAGATGATCCTTGCGTTATGCGTGCATGCAGCTTCATGCTTCTGACAGAATTGTGATAACCAAAGTCGCACATGCTGGTATGCCTCAGGCTGATTAAATATGTGATGTATCTTCTAGTTGATCTACAACGAAGCTGTTGATGTCTAGTCCAGAAAGTGCTACCCTCATATCGCATGATAACGACGTCAGTGGGGGCTGCGTGCTACATCACCAGTCACCTCTCAAAATCTGCATGAATGTTAAATCATGGTTTCCATCTGAGAAAGAATTGCCGCGATGTCCATTTAATGGCTGGATGATATCATGCCCTCTAAATTTTGGGTCAAATGTAAGGACTATGCCGGGGTTGCGACGCAAGGAACAGCGAAGGTAAGCCTGTTTGCCCGTTTTTAACTAAACATGCGACTGAGACTACATAGATCAAAATTTTCAGCCCTAGGATGCCACGCGGCTTCACATCTGTTGTTCGGTTCTCTACCTTACAACATTTGGTTGTTCTATTATAGCCGCCCGCTTGTGCTGCAGGTCACTTGCTGCTGCCCCAAGCGGGTAGCACTGTCAAAGCTCGCGGTCGTGGTTGAGTGTGCCGTGACCATGCTCCACAAAATATCCTTGTTGCGATATTTTGGGCCTTTATGGAAATTTTGTGGTCTTGTGGATTGATGCACGCATATTGCTTCAAAGCAGTGGGTTGGGCATGACCTTAAAAAAGGCTTCCTATGATTTTCTAATGGTGGATTATCCACAAACGCTTGCCTTTTTGCGACATATTGTGGGGGTGTATTGTGCTTCCACAGGCGTGCTTTACCTAGCGTTTTGCCACATCTTGTGAGGTTAAAAGCCGTCGTCTCTCTCTCCTTTCCTTCCCTATCTCTCCTCCTCTTTACTTTGACACTTCATCTATCACTCATTCCAATCATCGATATGTCTAGGTAAGTCTACTTACATCTCGACTCGGTACCTTCATATGCTGATGACGCCTCATACAACAGCTCCCAAATGTTTATGGATAGGTTGTTGTTTAATCTCGAGTCGGATGACGTAGTTCCATCTCATAATCTTCTTAGCGGGTCTATCCTTTCGCACTCGAATTCTGACGCGGTCCCGGAATCCTTTCAAGAGTCTGTCCATCCCGACGATTTGGCCGCCATTCGGGCTACGTATGTATTTATTCTTTTTCAAATCATCGACTCAAACTGACGGCCTTTGGCAGATGGGCTAAAGTTTGCGAGGAAGATGAGTATCTAAGGACGCATCAATGGTACGTGCCGCCCCAACCGAGTGCCTACCATTGCTTATTTATCTCTCCAGGTCTTCACCGGCTGCAGAGCATGTTCCAAACAATCAGCCGTTGTTTCCAACCTTGAATCAGTTCACCGCCCCGGTGGCTGGTCTCCCAAATTTCCCCCAAACGGATCCGACCCAATACTATTATCTGCAGCCCACTCTGCTGGAAGGCCCCGCATGGTCCCAGCCTGCACATGCTGGCGGTGCATCCGTGAATGGACCTGCTTTTTCTCAGAATCACTTTCCAATGGTAGTTGACTTAGAACTTTGGGCAGCGGGGGATCCCCGCGCGTATGGCCCCCAACCGCAAGAGCCGAACGTGCACTTTGAGACGGGAATGGATCATACTGGCTACACATACGCTACCACCGCCAACACCCTCCTACCTCCAGTTCCAGACTCCTCGTCAATGGATCTGACTGACAACAGCAACATAGAGGAGTCATCCCCTGCTTCCAATGATATGGCGTGTGCCTCGGGTTCGTCTCGCGTGTTGCGCACGCGTAAACCTCGTCCTACCGTTGAACCATCGTCTCGCGTCCAACGCAAGCGTCAAGTTCGCCCTACCGTCGAATCTTCGGACAGTGGTTTGGGTTTGTCTCGCGTGGTAGGCAAGCGTAAAGCTTGCCATACTGCTGAATCCGAGGATAATAGTTCGGGTTCGGCTCCCGTGGTGGGCGACCGTCAGATTAGTCAGACTGGTGAATCTAGCAGTTCGAGTTCGTCTCTCCCGCCATACAAGCGCAGAAAAATGCATCAATATGACGACGACGACGACGAAATCAAGATCAAACCGGGAAAATTTGGTCTGTATAGACTAGCAAACGCTAGTGCCGCAATCATGACTATGCCCATGCACGACCCGAAGCCGGTGGATACCCAAAACCGCAGGACACGTGACGCCAACGGTAATCTTCTCAAAACAAGGAGATTTGGGGCGATGGAACTTGACGATTCCCACTCCAAACGGTCCGTCACTATTGGGAATGGACTACCTACCGGAATGACTTGTGTACGAGCATGCAGTTGGGGCGACCAGCCTTGCGGACTGTTTGTAGAAACAAACAAGACTCGCATCTCGCACCACCTGTTTCTTTGGCACGGTGTCAAACCCGACAAGAAGACACACTGCAAATTCGAGGATTGCCCGAAACCAGAAAAGATGATCAATTTGGGCCGTCACGTTGAGGGTGTCCACTACACTACGGGACTCGAATGCGCCTATTGCGACAAACCGATTTCGAGGATCGATTCTTTGGACCGGCATCTGGAGACATGCAAAGTCTACCGTGCTAGCACGGCTAGCGCAAAGAAGGCAGGTCGCAAGTTCAGTCCCAAAGAGCCGAGGAAGCTAGTTTATGGGTATATCGTTCCTGCCCGCGATGCGACATAATCCAATGTACGACTGTATGTTCCTTTTGACCTGCATCTGTGACTTCTGCTAACTTCCTGTTGCCATGCTCTAGTATTTTCTCCAAATCTTCACCAGTCTTTTTCTTTTCTCTCTCTACGATTACCACGCTCGTTTCATTCTATCGATCTTCGACCAAATCATTTCATATCATCAACACTCGTTTCATTATATCGATATCTAGCCAAATTATCACACTCCTTTAACGTTCCCTCTTCTCAGTGTTTATCGCATCTCATCATGTCACTCGTTATACATTCTACAAGCAGCTTGTTGGAAGGACGTTGGACGATGGAGCCTGGAGCTTTGCATCGTACTTGTTTGAAGGAAGTTGGCAGAAGGAGATAGGAGTTTTACATCGCATTTGTCATCAACTTTCATTGATCCGATCATCCAGAATAAATGGCATTTGTGCATGTGACGCATTTGTGTCTTTCCTGACACCGCCCATAGTGTGCCAGCTTTCATGCATCCCTATCGAATGTCGACATGTCAGCAACTCTTGGATCCTGATGATCAATCAATTTATATTCGATACTCGTCAGTCTAACCGTCAGTCCAACCTTTCATTGAATAACCTTGTGGCTGCGCTTGGCATCCGCTTCACGCTCCGAGTATTGATGTCACCATGACCTCGAGGACACAATCATGGTGCATCGCCGGGAAGTGCTTGCTTCGCACACAGGACACTCAGATGATCGGAGTCAGATCAATCCTCGACATCGAATGGCCTTGGAATTCGGTCACCGCTTCGAGCACCGACTGAGATAAGTTTATAGGTAGGTATATACGTATTTACCAAGCTGATCCCATTCATCGATGGTGCGAGATGAAATTCTCCTACTTGACTTGACCGCTAATGACTGCATTTCTGTTTTATGCTCTGCCCACACAGAGCCCCTCTGGTTCTTCTCGATGTATGCATATACCTGCGACCATTCTCGGCATATATGCGTCACACCCAAACCGTTTGAGCCTGCCACCGGTCCATTGATATAACTGGAACGAGGTTAGGATGACGAGGTCACGTAGCACATGCCACATGTGCCAAGACAGTGACAAAAGATGGTAGCCTGATATGTGCGATAAGACGTTAGTCTAATTGGGACGTAGTGCTGTGACCAAACTGCCAACAGCCAACATTTCTCATCTGTTCACCATTTCCGTGATGACGCGGGCATGCAACGTGTCAGAAATCCAGCAATCAAATCATGAGGATGTCAACATATGTAGATGTACTGGAAATGAGTTGTGGGTGAGGCTGCAGTGATGGCAAAACTAATACGATAAATGACTCCCTCGTAAAATAAGATATTCTGCGTAGAACTTGGCATCAAATTCCTAGTGCTTCTCCTCCGCCTGCGATTCATCTAATAAATGTAAGCGAGGTAATCAGGGACCTGTTCCTCGCGCTTGCCCTCCTCCAGGCTCTCAGGCTTGGAAACGTCCCCGATGAGATCAGAACGTTTCTTCTGAAGATAATCTTCACTGTTGTAATTGAAGAGATCCGAGTTGAACTCCTTGCGCTTCTCTACATCTGGCAGCAAGTCACGGTAATTTAGTAACCTCAGCATGGCGATGTGTCATGGATACTCACTACTAGAACGTTTTGCGGCGGGTCCCTGCGTGGGGTACGCCGTAGCAAGAGCAACAATAGATGCGAGTGCGTTGAAGACAAGAGAAAGTTTCATGTATGAGTTAAGAGGTGCGGTTGGAGCTTCAAGTTCGTCAATGCACTACATTGAAATCTTCAAGAGCACGCCGCTTTATACCTTTTCGTAGGTTCGCTCATGACTCAGGGCCACGTAAATGATTGGCTGAGGCCTGACGGATTGTCGCCTAGGTGGACGCTGGATGGTAGCAATCTCAATCAGCTCCCGGTCTTCTTGAAAATCACTCAACGCGCACAATCCCAACGAGGCAAGGAATCGTCAAGCCCAAATTCTTATCGATGCGTCAACGCGAATCGGCTCAGTAAATGGGGCAGGTCATTTCACGCAAGAAAGTGATAAGAAGAACAGCACAGGGGGTCACCACAGACTCCGACTCCAGAGAGTGAAGATATAAATTTTCCAATGACGCGACAGTGTTATGTAACCCAAAACAAATATTAAAATTTTCTCACAGTTCCGCCATTAGTACTTATTACATGCATAATACTACGGATATGTGCGATAAGAAGTCAGTCTACTAGTAGTACTATGACCAGACTACACCACCAGCCAACATTTCTCATTTGTTCACCGTTCCGTGATGAAACGAACATGCAACGTGTCAGAAATCAAGCAGATCATGAGGAAGTTAACATATTTAGATGTACTGGAAATGACTTGTGGGTGAGGCTGCAGTGATGGCAAAAGTAATAGTAATACGATAAATGACTCCCACATAAAATAAGACGAATCCTGCCTGCGTAGAACTTTTCCTTAAAGCTAGTAGTCATTCTCCTCCTCCTAGCGATTCAATTATAGTCTCATATATCATATTGTCGAGACCATTCCTCCTCCTCGCGCTTCTCATCATGGTATTCGTATAGAAGAGACCGATCATTCCTCGCGCTTCTCATCATGGTATTCGCGATAGAAGAAGCCGAATTCAAGTTTTCCTCGCGCTTTTCTACATCTAGCAGCAAGTCACGCTTATTAGTAACCTCAGTATGGTGATGTGGCATGAATACTCACCAGAACGTCTCGCGACGGGTCCTTGCGTGGGATACGCCGTAGCAAGAACAACGATGGATGCGAGCGTGCTGAAGACAAGAGAAAGCTTCATGTAGGGGTTAAGACTCGGAGGTGCGACTAGATCTTCGTCGATGCACTACATTGTAATCTTTGACAGCGCTTTATACCTTTTTGTAGGTTCGCTCATGACGAGTCAGGTCACCTAAATTTCCCAAGCACCAGTACCAACCACGTATGTGTTCATTCATACCCCTTTTACTATTGGTACGCGTTTCAGGGCCAAACAATTGAATGGGCCGCTCATATCAACTAACGTCGTCACTCATCAGCATCTTTGATAACTAAAACTTCGAATTCGTTCTTACTCTGGCATATGCATATCCCATGGGCCATGAAGGCCTTAAACGTAGATCTTGATAACAACTACGACTGCATGACTACGTCAAAAAATTCTTAGCTTGTCACTATCTTAAATTGACGCATATACTAGTCAGACTGGTTACTGACACAATCACGTGCAAATGTCACTGTTCCCCACGATTCATAGTACTATATCATTTGGCACAACCTCCCAAGAAGATGCAAAAGTTGACCTGTTCTGTACGCTTCCTGCAGTGCCTGGTATTTACTTTGGAAGGAGGATCTGGTAGCATGATGAAACTCACCATCAGATGATACGCCACTGGAATTTAGTGCATACCAATCGTACGTAACAACTTTGCACATCTTTCCTTCTTCGCGTCGCGCACCACGGCACACAATTATCCAGTGCTTTCATCACTTATTGGAAAAGTGCGTTAAGAGAGGAAGGTAGGGAGTTCGTGCTACGGCCGGGCCCCTCCCTCACATCTTGCCACAATCACAGCCTGGAAGAGATCTCTGCAACCTGCCACCCGCACTGCAGATGAACCCTCACCTTGCTGGCCCACTCCCTTTTGACCTTTGTTCGAATCAGGAAAGCTGGTGATTGTGCCAGTCGACTACGTAGATGTGCGATATTACCCCGAGGATTGCCGCTGCATTCATAAAAAATACTGCAGTTTCTCGGCCGGATATTCGCGGTAAGTTGTCCCTAGGTACATCACTACTTCCCGGGTCCAAGTCACTTCCACCATGTAATCCTCAAATGTCGAGAGATGAGTGATTAATACCGAGAATATGGGTCCTAGGGTGAGATGAACAATCAACCAGCCAGTTACTTATTACCTGGGTCATGAACGCAGGATTTGATTTCACACGACAAGTCTACTGCATAGTGGTACATTGGTAGCAAGTCGCTGATTAGGGATAACTCCAGATAGCTGAGGCTACAGCCACGACGTCTCGCATATCTTGTACATCGTGGACTCTCACAACGTTTGCGCCCTGTTGAACAGCACAAGCCACGGTCGCTGCCGTAGCCCACCCTCGTTCTTTCGGCTGGGTTTTTCTCCCCTTGTATGTCCCATCCGCATCCGCGTCTGGGCGTTCTAAAATCGCGCCGAGGAACGACTTCCGAGATGATCCAATGAGTTGCGGGTATCCTGCGAGTGGATTCACAAGAACGTTCACTGTCATCGAAGAAGCTTCGCGAAGCAGTGCACAATTTGCTTCAACAGTCTTGCTGAAACCGATACCAGGGTCAACGATAACAAACCACCTCCGCACTCCGCCTTTGCCCTTAATGATTGCCTCCACTTTCTCTCCCAGCTCAACCTGCACACCTTCTAGAACTCCGCCCTTGTACTGGCTGTAGTCTTTGTTTGAGCCTGCATCACCGCGTGAATGCATCAAGATGACAGGAACAGCGAGTTTTCGTGCCACCTCTCGCATTTTCAGGAGGTGCTTCACTGAAGCTTGCGTAAGGGGGTACTCAGGACCGGTGAATGAATACACATCATTAATGCAGTTTGCACCAGCCAGGACAGCAGCTTCCGCGACCTCCCAACGGAATGTATCAATTGAAATAAGAGCGGAACTGACGTCCTGATCTTCATGCGACCGTATGGCCTGGATGACAGGTACTACACGTTGGCACTCCTCTTCGGGTGAGACAAATGCTGCTCCTGGACGAGTCGAATACCCCCCTATATCGATGATATCGGCACCTGCTTGTACAGATGTCGCAGAATAGGTCAGAGCAGCTGACAACGTATTATTGACAGAACCATCCGAGAATGAATCTGGAGTCGCATTCAAGGTGGCCATTAGCCTCACTTTTGTCGGTCGCTGGATGTTGTTTGAACAATGGGTGCTCCAGTACCTTTCCATAGAAGGTACCTGATGAATCCCGGGGAGCTGTTGTATTTCTGCGATCGGATAATTGGCGAAAGGGGTGACTTTGAGCATTGGGAATTCAATGTTCGACTGACTGATAACGCCATCCAAAAGCGTGCGTATTGATTTCTTATGAACTGGATGCACGAATTCGGGGATCATGCTGATTTTGCAAATTTAGATATCGCCAATAGCCAAAGCTGTTACACACACTCAGCTAGAGGGCGTAAAACAAACTCTCGTTCTGCCATGCGTGGATGTGGTACGACAAGTTCACCGGCCAGACCATCAAGGGTATCTCTCCGACCTTCATCACGAGTATCAATGATCTCGTTGTCGTATAATATTATATCCAAGTCCACCGCACGAGGTCCATTCTGGATAGAGGGTACCCTTCCCACTGTCGTTTCAATTCTTTTAAGCAATTTCAATAATACTCGCGGCTCTATGGTTGTCTCAACCTAAAGTGCCCATGACCCACGACTTAAGTAACAGACTGATATTGAATGGACGAACTCACCAAGCACGCACAATTCGCAAATCTTGGCTGGTTTGTGACATACATGGGCGCAGTTTCATACATAAAGCTCGTGTCAACGACCGATACGGCATCAGCAGCCACACTGGCCAACAGCTGATTGGGTTGCTCAATCAAGCGCAAAGCGGTTTCGATGTTGGCGAATCGATCGCCAAGGTTCGAGCCTAGCGCTATTGCTACGCTGTGTTTCGCCGTCGATGGAGAAACATTCCAAATTACGGACTCTTGGAGGCCAGCCATAAATAAAAGACGCTGAAGAGAAAAGGATTACAGTACTACTGCCACTGGTGTATGAGAACAAGTTGGCGTGGCCATGGTGTCACGGTGATTATGTAACCTAATTTCCGAGAGAACTACGAACGTCGAGGTTGCACTCGTACTATTTTCCCCGGGCCCGCAATCATGACAAAAGAAAACCCCTACCTCGCCCATCGACATCCCACTGAGCGAGCTATCTCAAGCGCAAGCACCATCAATAGTGCTAGCGCCTCCTCGAGGGAGCCTCTCTATGGTTTTGTTCCTCGAATGGTCAATGCGGATCAAGTCCGCCAGGCATTGGTGTGTCCTTTCAATACTAAGTAGAGCTACGTCGAGGCTGACTGACTGACTTGGGGAATTCGTTTAGGAACATGATCTAAACCCATTCACAAAGCAGCCTCATACTGCACAATACAAAAAGATTCTCGAAGCTCGCAAAAAGCTCCCTGTGTTTGCACAGATGACTGAGTTTTACAAAATAGTAAGCTCCTCTTACTATCCTACTCTCTCAACTTACGTGTACAGTTCAACAAACACCAAATCATTGTTATGGTCGGCGAGACCGGCTCAGGCAAGACCACGCAGTAAGTTGGCACCCCCAAGACAAATATTCTCCCTTGTCATTTTTGAACAGTCGCTTATAGACTCTTTTTGTCACTGATAGAATACCCCAGTTCGTCGCCTACTCTGATCTTCCACACACCAAGAACAAATTGGTGGCATGTACCCAGCCCCGCAGAGTCGCTGCCATGTCTGTAGCTAAGCGTGTGGCGGATGAGATGGATGGTCCGTTTTCTTTGCTTCGTGTTTTGATTGTATTCTGATCTCTTTTCTTTCCCTAGTCCAACTCGGCCGACAGGTCGGTTACTCGATACGTTTCGAAGATATGACCGAGCCTGGCACCACCTTTCTCAAATACATGACCGACGGAATGCTCCTCCGTGAAGCCATGAATGACCCTGATCTCAACCGCTACTCCACTATCATCCTCGACGAAGCCCATGAACGTACGCTCGCTACAGACATCCTCATGGGTATCCTCAAAAACCTCGCCCAACGCCGCAAAGACCTCAAAATCATTATTATGTCCGCCACTCTAGATGCCCTCAAGTTCCAGAAGTACTTCGCTGTCTCTGGCGACAGCCCTGCCCCGCTCTTTAAGGTCCCAGGTCGTACCCACCCCGTCGAGGTGTTTTACACCCAGGAACCGGAGCCAGACTATGTCGAAGCGGCCATCCGCACGGTGCTCATGATCCATCGCGCCGAGGATCCAGGAGATATCCTATTGTTCTTGACGGGTGAGGAGGAGATAGAGGATGCGTGCCGGAAGATCAAACTTGAGGCAGATGACCTTATCAACTCTGACCCTGAGTCTGTAGGCCCCCTCATATGCATCCCACTGTACTCGTCGCTACCGCCGCAACAGCAGCAGCGCATCTTTGACCCGCCACCGAAATCAAGCAGTCCGGACGGCCCTCCAGGTCGCAAGGTTGTGATCAGCACGAACATTGCGGAGACGTCACTGACTATCGATGGGATCGTGTACGTCGTCGATCCAGGGTTTTCCAAGCAAAAAGTGTATAACCCGCGCATCCGCGTGGAAAGCTTACTCGTGAGTCCGATCTCCAAGGCATCGGCACAGCAGCGTGCAGGCCGGGCCGGAAGAACCAAGCCAGGCAAATGCTTTAGGTTGTATACGGAGAAAGACTTTATGTCGGAGCTCGAGGAACAAACGCACCCAGAAATTTTGAGGAGTAATTTGGCGAATACGGTGCTGGAGCTTGTTAAGGCGGGGATTAAGGTGAGTGTAACGTGGAGGTAGATATCTTTTGAGATGGACTGACGCATGTATAGGATCTTGTCAAGTTTGATTATGTGGATGCGCCAGCGCCAGAGACGCTCATGAGAGCACTGGAACTGTTAAACTACCTCGCTGCGTTGGACGATGATGGGAACCTCACGGCATTGGGGAGTATCATGGCTGAATTTCCTCTGGATCCACAAGTAGGCGAATATTCTGATGGCGGGCTTGTTCCTCATAGTTCTGACGCACGTTCCTAGCTCTCGAAGATTCTAATCGCCAGCCCAGAGTTTAAGTGTAGCAACGAGATCTTGACGATCACCGCGATGTTGTCAGGTGCGCACTCAGCCTTCAAGTTTACTCTCATCTAACCCGCTTGCAGTACCAAATGTATGGCTGCGTCCGAATAATCAGCGAAAAGAGGCAGATGCTGCAAAGGCGCTGCTCACCGTCCCTGATGGTGACCATTTAACTCTTCTCAACGTGTATAACAGCTACAACACAAGTGAGTCACTCTGTCACACACGCACACACACTCATATCTGCCCCCAGATAAATACGACAAAAACTGGACCTGGAACAACTACCTCTCCGCTCGGGCGCTGATGCAAGCAGACAACGTGCGCGAGCAGTTGAAACGGACGATGGAGCGGTTTGAGGTGGAGCTCATCAGCGTGCAAGATCAGAAGAAGATGTTTCTAGCGATTAGGCAGGTATTATGTTGTGGGTTTTTCATGCAAGTCGCGCATAAAGAGGGAGACAAGGGGAACTATATGACCATTAAAGACAACCAGGTGCATTGTGACGATCTTACGTAGGTTGACATGCTGATGGTTTCTATTTTGTGGTAGGTTGTGGCGCTGCATCCATCATGCGGGCTGGACACGCAGCCAGAGTGGGTCATCTTCAACGAGTTTGTGCTCACGACGAGACCTTATATACGGACTGTTACGGATGTGCGAGCAGATTGGTACGTTTTCAGACATCTTAGCTGTGTGGATTTGCATTGACGTTCCGACAGGCTCCTCGAATATGCGCCTTCGTATTTTGATCTACCAAATTGGCCGGACAGCGAGTCGAAGCGCGCGTTGGAGAGGAGTCGGAAAAAGCAGTCAGGAAAGTTCGGGGCGCGGATTGACCAGGCGGATGCGTCAAAACAGGGAGGGGGTTTGTCAAAGAAGAGGAAGAAGTAGGGGTAGGATGGGTAACTATAGCGCCCTCGTGTGTTGTGCGTACTCTTGTGTTATTTTTTTCGATCTAGAATGTATATGCGTTACCTCTGAGATCTGAAGCCTGAAGGACTGTAATCTGCAGTGTTCTCCGCAGTTTAACGTTCCAACTGTGTTTGGACAAATATTGCATGTATTCTGCTGGACACTAACTCCGTTGACTTTTAATCTCTACTTGACAATCAAGAGTGGATGTATTCTTATCATGTCTAGGATAAACTGTTGGCTGGTGCAAGAGTCCACAGTGTAGAGACGTTCATGTGTAGAACTTCCTGTTCTCATTCGGCCCAAACAAGTCCCTTCTAATCTCGGGGAGCATCTACAAAAATATGTTAAACGAGAATTGGACCAACATTAAGTGAGACCCACCTTGTCCTCTAAAAGTCTCAGTCGCTCGTCCAACGTGTTGTCAATAGTAATTCGTCGCGAGCTGCTCACAAGCTTGACACCGCCCGCACTAAACATGGTTTTGTTGAGAGAATGGCACCCCAGGAAAGTCGATCGACTTACCAATCTTCGCTCAAAGTCGTCTCCAACTCAAAAGACACCTCACGCCCGCTGATCTGAGCATATGAATCTGCGGCTGCTTCTCCTGCTTTTTGCATAATATCGGCATCCTGTCCACGAACATGCAATGTGACCCTTGTCTCCATGAGCTGGAGAAAGCCTTGCACTACAGCGCCTTCGAGAAACTGAGAGTAACGCCCTTCGTCTTCGGCGAATGTCAGAATCGAAGTCCGAGCAATAGAGAAAAGTTCCTGCAGTTGCTCTTCGCGACGCTGTAGAAGCTTCAGTCGTGATTTGTTAGTCAAGTTAGACTGTGCGCTGAATAACACTAGGCGATCAGTATGGCATCCAAATGTTAGGCAGGTGTGCACCATACATCTTCTGTGCGACCTCAGCACCCTTGCGCTTCTTCTCAAATTGTGCATCGATAGCCTGTTGTTCTTGCTTCACGAGTTTTGCCTTTCGAGACAGATACGCATTGGGCATTAAGGACCACGAAGTAGAGTAACGCTGCGTACCTTCTCGATAGCAAACTCCTCGTCCGCTTTCACTTTGATCTCACGAGCTTTCTCCAGAGCCTCCTGCTTGATGAAAGTAACCTATGTACACGAGCTATGATGTTAGATCCGTTTGTATTTCGACCGAGGAGGAGCTGGGCATCGGCATCATATATATGCGAGACCACGCGCAGACGTACCATCTTATTCATCTCACTCAGGACCTCATCATCATTCATCGGTCGCGGAGGCATCTTGGGAGTATAAACTTATAGGACGGACCGCGCTGACTGGAAAGTGGCAGAGTTGCGTACTGGAACTCTGGAGACTGGAGTGCAAGCTGAGTGCAAGCCAAAGTAGTAATTCGTCACCTAATGAGGAAAGCCGACTTTGCGGCAAAATCCGCAAACCCAAAAGTTTCTGTCTTGCTCACCGTCAAAGACGTCCTTGAAGCAGAAAAAAACTATGGCTCATCAACGTGTTGCACTGTGGGCTGCCGAGCCGGATCTTGATGATGCCGATGATGTCGACATCCCCATCCCGATGCCCTCCTCAACCAATGAAATGTACGATGACCCAAATCTTCAGCTCGACGAAGGCTCCTTGCAAGCAATGCAACAGCACATCGCGCAGCAAGCTGCATTTGCACAAATCCCAGACGTCGTAAAGCGCGTGAGCACTCTATTATTTAGTTTATGATCTTATGCTCAGTAACTCGTAGTTTATCGTCCATTTTCACCAAGCCGTCTTGGACAACAACCTCCAGGAGGTAACTCTCGCTTACGAGTCAGGCTGGACTCGCCTTACCGAGAAATACTATGCAAAAACGGAGTGGCCAGAAGCAGAGACTATTGCACCATTGGTCAACGACGATCAAATCTTCCTAATTTTGTATCGCGAACTGTACTACCGACATGTGTACTCAAGGCTTCAACCCAACGTTGACGACCGGTTCCACTCATATGAGAATAGCTGCGAGCTCTTCAACTACCTCCTTAGTACGTGCTCAAGTTGCATTCTGATCACTCTTTTGATAAGATTTGGTAGACTCCGACGGCCCCGTGCCTTTATCCCTTCCTGCAAACTGGTTGTGGGATATTATTGACGAGTTCATTTACCAGTTCCAATCATTCGCTCTTTTCCGCTCGCGTCCTGCTTCAAAAACCGATGATGAACTTACCATGCTCGGCTCAGAAGGCGGTGCCCAAGCTTGGAGTTCGTATTCCGTGCTCAATGTCTTGTATTCCCTTATCCAAAAGAGTCGCGCGAATGAATGGCTCAAAGCACGTGCAGAGGGGAAAAGTGATGAGGAAATAGAGTATGTCAGTTCACTCCAAAGGCTGCTTGAATTGACCCATTCTTTTGCTAGAGAAATAGTTGGCGAATACGGAACAAAGCCTTTGTATCGCATGCTCGGATATTTCTCCATAATCGGCCTTCTGCGTGTGCATGTCCTCCTTGGTGATTTCACGCTTGCCCTGAAGGTCATGGAAAACGTCGGGCTCGGCCAAAAGGCTCCCTTCACCGCGCCTACAGCTGTACATGTCTCTACCGCCTATCATGCTGGTATATGTTACTTCATGCTGCGAAGAATTCCTGATGCAGCTCGTGTTTTCACCGGCGTTCTCAACTGGGTGATGCGCGCGCGGCAATATCACACTCGCAGTTACCAATATGATCAGGTGAGGGCCCTCATGTGTTTACATGTTCTGCTGTTTACGCTCACTCTCCGTTATTAGATCAACAAAACGGCAGATCGGATGTATGCTTTGCTGGCCCTTTGCTATGTACTTGCGCCGACCAGGCTTGATGACAATGTAATGAATATTGTACGCGAGCGATATGGCGACCAAATTGGGCGCATGTGCCGAGGGTATGTGTCTAACACTACCATCCAGATGCGGTCACTCAATTTTTTTCTTCTTTCATTCATTTAGCGAGGAAGGTCTGTCGACGTTTGAAGAGTTGTTCTTGTATGCCTGTCCCAAATTCATCTGTGCCAACTCCCCACCATATGATGACCCTGCCGCGCTTGCTTCGATGCTCATCCCACCAACACCAACCTCCCCATCCCCGCAGAACCCTAGCGTAGTTCTTGGTGATCCGACCCAGCGACACCTCCGGGCCGCCTCGTCTCATTTCATGTCACTTACGCCAGTCTCGAGCCTTAAGAGTCTCCTGAAGCTCTACACGAGCCTTGATGCACAGAAGCTTACGGGGTTCCTAGATACATCGGGCGCTGGTGTAGACGAAGAGGAGGTACTGAGTTGGATGATGGTCATGAAAAACGCTGGACGATGTGTTGGACGCGTGAATACCAGCGGCAGTACTGCTGCAAATGGCGAGAAGGACAACGATGAAGGATCAAGACCTTCTGAGAGTTTACTTGGTGGCGAGTGGATGTCTATAAGCGACTTGAACTTCGTGATAGACCAGGTTCGTTATTTTCTTCATCCCATTCACTTCGAAGAGCTCACGCAATCATTTAGAATATGGTCCACATCGCTGAGTCAACGGTTGGCCGGCGATACGCAGGGTGGTTTATCCGTAACTCGGAGCATGCAGCGCGTGTGCTTGACGGCATCAAAGCATCACCATTGCCACCACGTACAATCCCTGCTCAGGTTCAGAAAAAGAGTGCTGATGTGCCAAAGGGAGAAAGCGCACCGAGGACGACTGGACAGAAGGTTGCATGGGGTGGGGTCAAAGTTGCATAATAGACTATATGTTGCCCTGTTATGTACTTGCTGTGAATTTAAGGATTATTTGCAATGCCGAAGAACTACAAGAACATGTACAACGCGTGTACTTACATGCTACGGTCGTAAAGGAAAATAGCACAAAAATATGAGACACTTTGCATTAAGAGGGAATCGAACCCCCGGCGGGTCGATGGCAACGACCCAGGTTACCACTACCCCATTAATGCGATGTCGATCTTGATCAATCTTGATCCCATTGTGATGAACGCAGCTGTGAATAGCACACTCTCCCATCAATGTGACCACCCCGGGCCTTTCTAGATCTCCAACTAGTCCAAATTCACCATAGGGCTACGCAAATAGATAATTTTCCTGGTCAGGCCTTCCAAAAGAGTCGTCCACTTCTAGTGTGTTTACCCTTAGTGCATTGCCCTCTAGCTTTCCTATCAGCAGGAAAGGAACAACCGTCCGGAAGAATCTTAGTTGTTCATTCGCTCCGCAAGTTTGGAAGTGACCAACAAAGATGCAGCTTTTTCAGGTCCTTGGAAATTCCCTCTGGGCCTGTCTCCTTCAAGCTTCTACAACTCTCCATGGAATCCTCCCATACTCAGTCCGAGAACGATTGCTGAGCGCTTTGGGCATTGTAACGTATGTCTCCTTGATCCCTTCTGCGCCTCCTGGCTTTCCGAGTTCTGGTAATGGTCTTTGGTATACCGCACCTGGAACGGTATGGGTTCAAGAATTTTTACCCATCGGTAATGGGTACTTGGGTGGTGAGTAATACTTGCTCATACTAGTCACTGTGATCATTAAATGATATCCAAATGTGCATAGCGATGTTACCTGGCGGCACTAGCCAAGAAGTTACACAACTCAACATCGAGTCTCTGTGGTCGGGAGGTCCCTTCCAGGATACCGTGCGTGTCGCAATTTGCAAGCTTTCTGATGTTCAGGATACCAACGTACCAACCCTTCACACAGTCGTACAATGGGGGCAATCATCTGCCTTCCCAGCAGTCCAAAATAGCCAGTAAAATGCAGAACATTCGCGAAGCTATTTTTGCTAGCCCTACGGGGACAATTGACAGTATGTACCTAGGTTTTTGGTGTAGTTGCGCAGTTTTCGTCGTTCCTAATTCTGCCATGAAGATATCGACGAGATAATGACACCTGGTGACACATATGGTAGGTGGACACATAGATTTCCTTGAGCGAATTCTTGCGCGCTTGCTATCTATCCAAACTCACTGTTTTCAATGGGGTTTCCCTCGCATTTTCAAAGGTTCATACTCTAGCGCGGGTCACTTGGTTGCAACATTGGATTCAACTGGCTCGGTTTCGAAGTATGCAAGGTGGTTGGACCTAGATGAAGCGGTGTCTCGTACTACCTGGTCTGATGGAAGCACTACTTTTCTCCGGTTTGTCTTTCCTTTCCCGTGTCAAGGTGCTGTCTGACCATCATACACAGGGAATCCTTCTGCTCCCACCCTCTTCAAGCATGTGTGCAATACCTGAACAGCACGACTTCTCACGTCCTTCCAGTTGTGACTTACGCTTACACTGTTGCTGGGATCGATGGCCTTCCAGCTCCAAATGTTACCTGCTTGGATGACAGAACACTGAGTATTAGGAACTATGTTTCCACCCCCGGTATGCTTTATGAGATTCTCGCGCAGGCACAGGCACCTGGCGGGTTGGTCTCGTGTTCTGCTGTATCTGGGGCTTCTCCACCTAATGCTACTTTGACCGTCCTCGGTGCATCAGAGGTATGGATCAGCTGGGTCGGAGGAACGAACTACGACATGGCTGCTGGAAATGCAGCTGCCAATTACTCCTTTCAAGGACCAGATCCGCACAACAATCTTGTCGCGTTGCTCTCGTCCGCTAATCGTACATCTTACGCTGAGATACTGAATGGGCACATTAAAGATTATACCTCCCTCGTTACCCCCTTCTCACTTTCCTTGGGACAAACTCCGGATCTCAATGCTCCCACTGATCAAATTCTTGCTGGATACCGGACTTCTGTTGGGGACGCTTACTTGGAATGGGTTCTGTTCAACTATGGAAGGTATCTCCTAGCCAGCAGCGCTAGAGGCACCCTGCCTGCGAATTTACAGGGTGTATGGGCTGATGGGTATTCAAACCCTTGGGGCGCTGGTAATTGATTTGATGCATAGTTTGATTGTGATTCTAACCAGCTAATAACAGATTATCGTAAGCGCCTTGCTTCCATATAAGAAGGTATCCTTATTTCAAAACCAGATTCCAATATCAACATTCAAATGAATTATTGGGCCGCCGAACTGTCAAATCTAGATGTGACTCAGTCACTCTTTGACTATATTGAGGTAGTCGGCTTGCTGATGTATGCGATACTCGGCTGAAGTTGACACCGGATTTTGTGCAGAGTACGTGGGGACCACGCGGCGCGTACACTGCTCAGGTTCTGTACAACATCAGCGAAGGATTTGTGACACACGGTGAAATGAATGTGCGTTTACGGAGGACTTGTTCTAGCATGAAATTTACGAGATTTTCCAACAGATCTTCGGTCATACTGGTATGAAGCTTGGCGGGAATTCTGCTCAATGGGCCAATTATCCAGGTACAGTGGCGCTCTTCTTACTTTGCTTACTGGATGAACGCCCATGTTTATGTCCTCAGAGTCCAATGCTTGGATGGTACGTATTGTCTGTTAACTTTACAACAGGCTCAGTCAATTTCATTGTAGATGATACATGCATGGGATCATTTTGACCACACCAATGATGTACAATGGTGGAAAACCCAAGGATGGCCGCTAGTCAAGGTGCTCCATTATGGGACTTTTGGAAGCCGTGTTTAGCTGAATTTTGTACAGTCTGTTGCCAGCTTTCATCTAGAGAAGCTCATCGAGGACTTGCACTTCAACGATTCGACCCTTGTTACCGCGCCTTGCAATTCACCAGAGCAGGTCCCTATTACTCTCGGTCAGCTAGACTCTTAAAACTTTTGAATATTGCTGACCATCGCGACAGGTTGCGCCCATGCTCAGCAGCTGATCTGGCAGCTCTTCAATACAATCGAGAACGGTTTCGAGGCAGCTGGTGATACAGACGTTGCATTTTTAGATGGTGGGAAACTGTCGTTCATCTTGCATTTTGCTTATGGGATGCACAGCGGTTATTTCCAAACGGCAGCAGATGGACAAAGGGCTGCGTATTGGACGGTGGGGTCAACTGCAAGGTTGCTATTTTATCCTCTGAGTATCTATGATATATTAATACTAAATTCAGAGTGGAAAGTCGACATGGATATGCCAGACGACACTCACAGACATCTTAGTCATCTGATTGGCGTAGGCCCTTGTTTCACAACTATGATCTCGAGCTTACAACCTTCACTAGTTATACCCCGGTTATGCGATAGCATCGTATTCCCCTGAGTTACAAGGTGGTCTTATTGTCAACGGGACCTTAACGCGTTATACCAAAGAACAAATTTTGAACGCTGCGGAAACCAGTCTGTTCCATAGAGGCATTGGAAGAGGCCCTGACGCGGATGCAGGATGGGAGAAAGTTTGGAGGGCTGCGGCGTGGGCGCAGCTTGCCAATGAGACTGAATTTTACAAAGAACTTACAGTAAGAACAGGCGGTTATCTCATGCCACTAATGCTAATCCAATGCAGCACACCATCGAGAGAAATTTTGCGCCCAATCTCTTTTCCATGTACACGTCTGATGGAATCTTCCAGATCGATGCGAATTTGGGATATCCTGCTGCTGTTTTGGTAAGATGCTGGAGTCATTTTACTTGGGGAAATCTCCAGCTGAATTCAATTCGATAGAATGCACTGCTACATGCCCCTGACATTGCGAACATCAACGTCCCACTGCAGGTTACGCTTCTACCTGCTCTTCCTCTCGCATGGTCGACTGGCGAAATAAAGGGCGCGCGCATACGTGGGGGGATCACCCTCGATTTTGCGTGGAATGATGGCAGGCCAACGACAGCAACCTTTACCGTCGATCAGAACGTTGCAGGTAGGGAGAGAGATGTGATAGTGAATTATGGTGGGCAAATTGTAGCACAGTTTAGGAGCCATGGGGGATATAGCCAAACTGTTTCTTCATTTTAAGAACGTTAGAATTCGTTATGTACTATTATTACAATGACATACGTCATCAATCCTTCCATCGCATTAATGGGGTAGTGGTAACCTGGGTCGTTGCCATCGACCCGCCGGGGGTTCGATTCCCTCTTAATGCATTAGTATTTTAGTATTTTTGGATTATTTTTTACATGTGTTGAGTAAATACTTACATTTTTCACCATCCGCCGCTATCATTCATCCAGATTCCACATGCTCAGCTAGCACTTGTTCTATGGCTCCGCGCATTGTGCAAAGCAAGAACTATTTGTGTAACTTAACACAGCTGATTCTACACAGCATTCCCCAACATCACCCCGAACCCTGTAGGTCATATTACTTGCTTGTCCAGAATCCATTTAGCAGTACTCAATGCTCATGTGGGTCTCCGCTGCAGTCGCCTCCTTACCACGATCACAGAATGCTGCGCTTGCATCTAGTACCTCCTTGCATCAGATTCCACAGCTCACGAAGATGACGCGAAGACGGATTGTTTGCAGTGGCATCGTAACCACTCTCAAGCCTTTGACACACCGTCGACCGCGTGGTGCGGGCCAGTTTCCACGCGGTGTGCACACAACTGCTAGACTTGCGCTGCCCAATGGTAAAACGGTCAAGTGTCGTAAGCCCAAAAATGTAATTTGTTTTCCAAACCTGCAACTTCATCGGCTGACTTCCCGCTATTCACGATAGGCCAGTCATGCCAAGAACATAAGAATAGGTGTGTCTAGCAAGCTCGCTGTCTCCTTTTTCACATTAACTCTGATTGTCGTCAGAATTCCCACTAAAGGACACTAATTATGACACCAGTTCAAGTTGGGACGACGAGAGAACGAATGCAAGAGACCGGTTAATTCACGGAGTTAGAGATATCATCCAATGCCAATATGGACCGAGATATGACGTGCAGCCCTATGGAAGCTCAGTGTATATGGCAAAGCAAGTCTTGTCAAGAACTGGAGATGGAGACCTGGATCTTGTTGTGCTCGTAAGTTATTAACAATCAACCAGCCACTCGTGTTCTTGTTGATTCTTGGCAGGATAACAAGTGGCCTCAGGGTTTTCCCCCAGAAATAGACATGAAGCGTCTACCTTGTATGTTCCATTCGCACAACTGAAGTATCATTAACGCTAATATTTTGAAGCCATCTACCATACTAGGTAATATCATTCACGAGTTAACGCCAACGGAGCTAATCAAATGACAGAAACCTTGCTTGGACAATGCGACATGCAGGTTTTACTGACGTTGAAGCAATTCCCTGGGCCCGGGTTCCCATTGGTACGTCACCACGAATTGGGAGGGTTGTTCCGGGCTCCTCACCCTCCATCTCGATTTCTAGTGAAGTTCACCGACCATGCATCTGGGCTTCACATCGACATAAATGTGAATGAAAGATTGGGATTGATAAACACTGGCCTTATCAAGACATATTGCGATATCGTACCCAACCTTCGTTATTTAGTGTCTGCCATCAAACAATGGGCTCGTCCAAGGGCCCTCAATCAACCCTCTGCTTCTGCAGCACTCCGAACTTTCAATTCCTATGCATTGGTGCTTATGACGATTGGATGGCTCCAGGTGTGGTCTGTATTACTTCTATTGGATTATTGGAACCTTAATGTCTAAGAGACACGGGACTTAGCTCCGAAACTACAAGCTGGTCTTCAGCCAATGGAATCTAACGAGCATTTGTTTTGGATGCGGCCATCAAACCCATCTAAGCGGACACCTTGTGACACACGATATCGCAAGCCTACGACATGGGTAGCGCCACGTGTCGATGCCCTGGACAACCTCGTAGAGCAATGGTTCAGGTGAGGGACGGTCGGGGGAGCTTCCATCTTGTGACTGAGACTTCGTGGCTTCTCAGGTTCTGGGCTCAATTTCAATTTTCGCATCATGTGATAGACATCAAGCGGGGAGGCATTTTCCCCCGTATTCCGCATTTCGAAAAAGTTACGAAACCTGGCCGTGACTCCCAAGGCCCTCGATCTGAGCCCCACGATAGCTGGTCAGCGTTTCTCGGTCCGGATGTGGATTCGACGACAATGTTAGAGAGGTATCCGATTTCTGTCGTAGATCCATTCATTCGATCAAAAGTACGTACATGTGAAAAGGGATGGCTTTTTCCTCTGACCTGTATCTTCTCAGAACGTCACCAGAGGCATTAACGCTCAAGCATTGCACATGTTTCAGGCTGAGTGCACGAGTGCTATCGAGCTATTAAAGCTCGGCACCGATATGACGGGCATCATCGACGGATTTGACATGCTCAAGCAAGAATATAATGGGCATCGGACGGCCATGCTACAGCAGAGCCAAAAGAACTCTCACGACCAGCCCGCAGCAGGCCTGGAAGCTCTTATGGAGGAGGTTAACGTTATGCCTCACTGGAATCTTGTTTCACGACAGCTACCTGTTCTGCGACACATGGACTCAAAACGTGATGGCCCATCTGCTGATGGATGGATCTCATCATCACATACAACAGAGGAGCAAACCAGCGACGAAGAAGGCTTTGGGCTAAAGCCATCTTACTTTCAGAAGACTCGTCGCGCGTAGATTGTCGTCCGAGGATCATATCTAATTGCCTCTGAAGTCATAGCAATTTTGACAGATTGCCCACGGTGCTCTACCGCGTCTAAAGATCTTACTGTTACGAAATTCATCACAGCATATCTACCCACATTACTTCATGGCGTGGGGCAATGTAATGATGATCAACGCGGTTCCAGGCAGTGGCGCCCAAACCGGTGCTGACTTTTTGATAGTCTAAGCAGAAGCCATGAGAAGAACAGTATTAATATTGTGGATGCTGTGACGGAAGATAACTAACGGCGACCAGATCATATGCGTACAGTGAACTAATAAAATGGACAGAGGATTCTCGAAATCGAGAAATCACATATTACCATAAATATTGATAATATATTGATTAGTATTGTCAAACTCGTCGGCTGTTCTCAATCTGCTTATGTATAACATCTTATCTTGAGCCACAACTCATAGGCTACTAGACTCGCCAGACCGGCATCACCGCCCGTACTACACTTTCTCATTCCTTCTCACAGACCAAATAGCTCTCTCTCTATTCAACCTTTTTCCCTTACATCCAACATGTCCTGGAAATTAGGCACTTCCAAAAGTAAGTCCATGCATGCCGGACCCCTTTGCTGATCTCCCATCCACCGGTCACTGTTTTCCCTGAGATCTCATGTCCTGACTGCCACACAGAGTCTAAGGACGCCAAAGAGAATGGCGTCGTCTCACGATCCGTCACACCGATACCGTCGCGGCCCACAACTCCCAAGCCTCCTGCTGCTCTCGACCAGCAAGCTCATCTTCGATCTGGTATGCTCACGATTCGTATCTTCTCCGGTAAGCCCACTGTCCTACCTTCGAACAGTATCATCTTGAATACACTCTGATGTCATATATATATATATATATATATAGGACGCGGTCTCTGCTTAGCACCTGGCGTGCATGTTCCAGAAGTCATCCAAAAAGCGCTTGACAACCCACCTGCACGAAGGTCAACCAGCAACCGCGAAAGCATGCAGAGGAAGCGATTGTGGTGGCTTCCATATGTTGTCCTCGAGTTCGACAACAATCAAGTTCTGGTAGACGCCATGGGCGGAGATCTAGCCAATCCTGTGTGGTCGTACCGGGCAGACTTGTGTGTGGTTTATGCGCAATGGCTCAGGCATCTCTGATTGTCTATGTCACTAGTGATGTGTCCCGCACATCGACAATATCAGTCTCATCATATCTTCGAACCGCCGCTGCAGTACACAGCCAAGAAGATATGGGCAACGACCTGCTCATGGCCCGCGTAGATCTTACTCCTGTACTTGACGGACATGTAAGTTTACTTGATTTAGCTCGTGCTCTTTCCTGATTACTTTTGCATTCAGCATGCTTCAGATCAATGGTACATCGCTACCGCCGGCACTGGCTCGTTTCACCTCAAAATAGACTACAGACCAATAAGGAACGAGTCTTTGACCATCGATGCATTCGATTTGTTGAAAGTAATCGGCAAAGGGAGCTTTGGAAAAGTGATGCAAGTGCGCAAAAAGGATACGCAGCGGATATATGCTCTCAAGACGATTCGAAAGGCTCATATCGCGTCACGCCCCGGCGAAATCACACATATATTGGCCGAGCGGACGGTCCTAGCGCTGGTCAACAATCCGTTTATCGTTCCGCTCAAATTCTCTTTCCAAAATCCTGACAAACTATACCTCGTAATGTCATTCGGTGAGTATTTTATCTTTATTGATTTGATAATAACTTATGTCTGCGCAGTAAATGGCGGCGAACTCTTCTATCATCTACAGAGGGAAGGTAAATTTGATCAGGATCGCAGCCGATTTTACGCTGCAGAACTTCTATGTGCCCTCGAGCATTTGCACGGATTTAATGTAGTTTACCGGTGCGTTCTTAATGCGGGTAGCTGTGCCATTGTGCTAACGGTTCCATAGCGACCTGAAGCCTGAAAATATACTGCTCGATTACACGGGTCATATCGCCCTTTGTGATTTTGGTAGGCGCATTATCATTTGGGGGGTGACGTGCTGATTGACGACCGGTTAGGTCTTTGTAAGCTCAACATGTCAGAGACAGAGAAAACAAATAGTGAGAACGACTTTGATTTTTATGGAACGATATAACCGGTCACTGTAGCGTTCTGTGGTACACCGGAGTATATTGCTCCAGAGCTACTCGAAAGCCAGGGGTACACGAAGACGGTTGACTGGTGGACGCTCGGTGTCCTACTCTACGAGATGATGGTGTGTCCTTCGAAGCATTTGCTTCTGACCATAACTTAATTAAACTCATAGACGGGATTACCTCCTTTCTATGACGAGAATGTCAACGTGATGTACCAGCGCATCCTCAGTGACCCACTTCAATTCCCTTCGGATATGCCATCAGAAGCCAGGAGCGTCATGATCGGTCTCCTTCAGCGTGATCCTGCCCGACGTCTAGGCGCAAATGGTGGTGAAGAAATCAAGCGTCATCCTTTCTTCGCCAAATATGTTGATTGGAACAGGCATGTATTTCATTCCTCGATTATCCGTGTGTCACTCATGAATCACGCCAGGCTGCTCCACAAAAAGATCCAACCGCCGTTCAAGCCAAGTGTTGTGAGCAACAATGGTCGTTTTCCTCTTTGTTATACCAAGCTAAATGCACAATTTAGGAATCTGTACTCGACGTGGCTAATTTCGACCCGGACTTCACTAATGAAGACCCTCAAGACTCCGTTGTTGAGGATTCTGCTCTTTCGTCTACCGTACAAGAGCAATTCAAGGGATTCACGTACAATCCCGCCAATGAGCACCTCAGCGAGAGTGTCAACTATGGACACGTAATGGGTTAAGCCCCCCGCAATGATCATTTATTATTTGCAGTGCGCTGGCGTGCTCTCGAAAGATTTCCGGATATTTTTCCGTCCCAGTCTGCTTTGTTTGTATTTATACATTTGCATGCACTCGTAGTTTTCGTTTTTGTTTTTGCCCTTTTTTCGAATTGGTACGGCATGTCAATTTTTCTGTAATGCAGGCTTTTCTGTCTCTCTCGTGGTCATGGACTCGGAAAGCTTATGATAGTATCATATGCTTAGGAAACCGACTGTATTTTCGATTACTATCATCGCTACCTGACGCTGTAGCATGGGCCTTACAAATGTCGTCAGTCTCAATAAATATGTGAAGCCCTTGCTGCACGGGTGAATTTAGGCTACCCTTTGTCTGCTTTGATGCAGCGTGAGTCCAGACTCCTTTGATTCAAGCCATCTGTGGATAGCGACGTACTGAAGTTGGCCCATGGTATGTTTAGTTGTAAAATTCCTCACTACTGTTTGATACGTTTTGCACACACATAAAACTCAAGTTTTTTGTCGCGAATCATGAAACCCTACTGCACTTGTATCAATCCAACCTACGCGGGCAGATTCAAAATTGAACTGTGTTGGAGGACTGCCCAGCTATGTACAGAGTAGCCAGAGATGGGACTTGTATGCAGCACTTGCACGAGGGAAGGTATATATACAACGTCATGAATGGTCTTCCAATAAGATACCAGCGTCGCGGCGCTCACGTGCATGTCACATGATTTGTTTTTGAAGACCACCTGAAATCTCAACGCCCTTGGTCGTCCCCTGCCACTCGTAGTGCAATGGACTTGCATTTCAAAATGTGTCGGGCACGTGAGGAGATCGAGCGCCTCAATGTTGAGGTACGACGCCTCGTGACCTATATACGCGACGAAGAGAGGTATCTACAGGAATGCGAGGATCAGTTAAAGGATACAAACGCAGCCCTTGCAAATCAAATCGCCATCCACCGAAACACTCGAGGTCGCTTCAACGCACGACACCTCAAACGGCTTTACGACATATCGAAACTTCCGGGCTTCAGTGGGACACTAACCCCTGGTGTCAGCGCTGACACAAGTCCTGGGGAGAGTGCGAGTGTAGCTAATGCACAGATCCCCACCCGGATGCTTGTTGATCCCCTGCCTGTTGATTCCACCGCATCTGCCTTAGACCTAGACACCCATGATGACCTTGATGACGAGAAGGAAGAGGACGAGGTAGTGGAACAAGCATCTAGGAGCTTACAGGATGTCCTCCTTGTTGCGGATGACTTTTCACGCCTCGGAATTCATGGTGATGCTGAAGAATTGTAATACTAGTAGTTATTTACACATCCTATGTACTTGCATGTATTCCATACGTATCGCAATCATTACTAGCGCATTTTTTGTCAAAACGCGCCGTTAATCCGACCACCTGGAGTGAGATACTCGAGCTCGTCGTGTGACACGACGAGCTCGAACGTTCCTGTCACTAGGCGGCGTTGGGGCGTGGCAACGGCACAGCAGCCGCATCACGTGGGTCTAATAATAGTCCCGTAGGAATTATAACCACTCTGCGTAGCTACAGCTCTCTGAAGTCCCTCATTAACCAAGAGATATTGGAGGAGGCGCTGATCCGTTAGATTCGCCTCACCTTAGAGGTGCGACACCCATCTATTATCACCTATAATTGGTGTGTTTACGTGGGAATCACAGGTGGACAACCGCTCGAAATTTCCATTCTTTTTCCAAAAAGAGATGGACGCTATCGGTCTGGCTCGCTGAAGATGTTGTAGAAAACTCGGCTCTTACGTACCCATCTTGATTGATTCAAGTTAGTAATGCTTGGGATGTCCTCGCAGCCGCTGCGTTCCTTACACGTTATCCATCAGTCAAGTTAAAGATGGGGCGTTTGGTCGGCGACAGTGTTATGGGCAGAACTACTTGAGGGTAATTTTGCTGGCACAACTGGCAGAACCGGCAGATGATATATATAGCCAGTCCTGCCGCGTAGCACAACTGCATCATAGCGTCAATGAAAATTCTACGGAAGATATCAACGCCGTCTCGTCCCTCCATCATCCTCACCATCATGGTGTCGCGTAGGATGTGCTCTCGTGTTTGGCATGGCTCTCCGCTCATGTAGCCTCAGTTAGCTGAAGCACAGGTACTCTCCAATGAATCATGTCTTGCCAGTGTGTAACACTGTATGCAGTCTTTGCGAGGGGTATCGATAACGTGGTGGCGAGGTTTGAGCAACCTCAGACAAGACTGATTATCATGAAGTCTGAGATCTAGTCCAATTTGAAATTTCTTGTCCCTGTACACTTTGCAAGCAATATCAGTGATCGATTGATGCCATTTCTGCAACCAGACACTCCAAAAGTTCAATGGCAATGGGTTTCAACTTGCCCTTCTGCAACTATCCTGCGATGCATCCAGGAGGATTTAAATAACGAATTACCATACGGAAAACATTAGGACATGGTGAGTGTGTATTGAGCATAGAAAAAGTACAGGGCATTGCCTCCAGGAAATACCAGGACTTAAACGAGTGTAAGAAGGCAGCCATTCAGGCGAGTTTGGTTCTGTAAATAGGTAGGTGGATGAAGATGAGAATGGGGGGATCCAAAACAAGGTGACTTGCGTGGATGACCAAGGACAAGAGCAAGCGACAACATAAATGACAATGGTGTTTCCGGGGACTGTGGAGGGAAGCGGTGTGATTTCGGTGACTGATGTGATAAGATAAAACGACTGATCAAAAGGAAAGACAACAGGGAAGATGAAGGGGGAATGGTTGAAGTCTTCCAATTGAATGACCTGCAAGCTGCGCATGACGAGGCGTCTGAATTGAGAATGCCAGTCAAGGTGTGATACAATGAAATGCCTCAGAAGATGCATTGCATTGCCGCAGCCTTTGTAAACATGGACATGAACTTTCTTTCCTTCAAGACCGCGAGACGTCACATTACCTTTGTTCGCCTAGTACCCGCAATAATGCAGACTCCCTTCAGTTCTTCAGTCGCCCGGGTCGTTATTCTATCATTACACATCCACGTATATTAGAATGGGTTCCCCAACACCCTCAATCTCGGGAATGACGCATTTGAGATCAAATGCTTTGGCGAGTACAATTTTGAAGATCTTTTGAACATTAATCGACGCAGATGTCGAACAGAAGACTAGCGAAGCATGCATCGCACGAGCAAATCGTTTCGCCTAGTCAAATTTGTTACGAAATCACGTCATCTAAATGATGTAAAGACGTACCTGCTTGGTAATCTCCTCCTGCTCGTCTCTTGGGAATGTCGCGAATGTATCAAATTTCGTGCCAATGAGAAATGGTATAGCAGTCTGATAAGAGCAATAAGCAATGTCACTGAATAATATCCTGCAAATATGAACACACCTTGTTGAATCCTCGAGCCTGGCGGTACCATTCCTTCACCGAATTTAGCGTTGACTTTCGAGAAAGATCGAACATGAATAGAATCGCCACTGCATCGTTACAGACAAGCGGCAGCATGTTAACGAACTCTCGCTGGCCACCCAAATCCCATATTGAGAACGTGATGGTGGTACGCCGGACAGAAATCGTTTTCTCCATGAAGTTGACGCCTGTGGTCCAACCAATTAAGACGGCAGAGCATGATGCAAGAGATAACAGGTCCTCACCTAGTGTCTGGATATAGTCTTCATCAAAGCTGCCTTCTACATATTTGACCATGAGGCTCGTCTTGCCAATCTGTGAATCTCCAACCATCCCAACTTTGATGACTACGCTATTCTTCTCTTCATTGTTCTCCAGCATTGGATGTGGGTTTTGACCACTGGGGCCAGCGATTGAAGATGAAGATGCCGAACTCGTAGGTGGGGACATTGTTGATCAACGTAGAATGGTATCCAGCAAGCAGGAATAAATTTTGATACTGCAGTGACACAACGACACTGGAATCAATGGGGAACAGGGTATCAAGTTGGGAAACTGTAGGTTGAACCAAAAGAATCGGATGAGCAATAGAAAGGAAAGACGTGTTCTGTCGTGCGTTGGTGAGATGTTCGATAAGCGCCTTTAGTGAGAATTAATTGCAGGCTCACGCTCAGTACTGTACACTGAGACGCGAGCGACTCGACTTGTTGCGTAGTCTCCCGTCAACAGCCAACGCAGACAGCAGACAGAGAATATGTGAAAGTTGAAGGAAGGATGTA
This sequence comes from Suillus brevipes Sb2, assembly GCA_011800875.2. Taxonomy (NCBI): domain Eukaryota; kingdom Fungi; phylum Basidiomycota; class Agaricomycetes; order Boletales; family Suillaceae; genus Suillus; species Suillus brevipes. Next base: position 95,004 of record JRHT02000037.1, on the reverse strand, counting down.
ACCTGCGATAGGTAGCGTGCTGTTTGGTTTGCAGACCTTGCGGCTGTGTAGTCTATTTTCGAACTCAACCAACAGCTTCAATTTTGTTATGACCACCAGTACTTGGTGTGACTGCTACATAAGGAAAACCACAAGGTTGGTTGGCGTTTAGGCATTCCTAGTCAGACCAACTTGAATTGAAGGATTATACTAGTAAGTTATGTCTAACTTCCAGCGTCTCACAAGTTGGACTAAAACTGAAGCGGATGGTCACTAGACCCAGCCAAAATTGATTTAGATCCCGAGTCATCCGATGACTCGGGATCTAAAGATCTAACGTCCAATGAGACGTTCTCTTCTGGAAGCTGAAGCACAAGGTATTGCCAGGAGAGAGCATACCCTCGTGAACACTGCACCCAGCCTACGCATCAGCCTGAGTGAACCGGGGGAAAGATGAAAAGATCATGTATGACAGCACTAGTATTTAGCACACAATCACAAACACCTGTATAATTGCGTTAAATCGATGATAAGTTATTTATTAGTAGACCATACAGTCATCTCTTCTAAGAGTTGAGAGTCAAACCTTGGCTCAAGGAGTAGAGCCAGGTCGGTCTTCACAGGATACCCATTGCCAATGGTCCTAAATTGTGACTTGCTATTAAATTTGTCCCGGCATTCAGAATTTCAGACACTGCATTAACACCTAGAGTCACAGGTGTTCCATCATATGCCTTTGCTGTAGCTTATGCTGAGCAATAGCATTATGACGATACCCTTAACAAGTCCGTCAACACCTAGGTCTGAGCAAAGTGATATGAGAAAAGAAAATCAACACAAAGGTATCATACTGCCAGCAGATAGAAAGTCCCTTCCAATAAATCTCACCGTAGGATGTACGCGATACATGAATATGGCTCTCATCAGGTCTTAAACACTACAATGAGGATGAGGAGTATTAGTATGAGAAGCGCAATAGTGACTGTAGAGCCTAAACCCAGTAAATGAGTAAACTGAACGTTCAGTGGTCATCAATGGATGGGAGTTACCATTTCGTTTCGCGCCTTGAGCAACACGTTCAAGTTTGCGCCTCGCACTGGACATGCGGGCACCAGTACCGTCGAGCTCAGTATCTAGTGCATCAAGGAGCCCTGTATGTACTTCGAGTTCGTCACCTATCTGAAGAGAAATGTGATGCTGTCGACCAATTGAAGAAGAAAGGTGGTCAAGGTGAGCATCTTGCGCTGGTGCATCGGATGTTAGAAATCATAAGTTAAGGATTGATGGTGAGCTTACCGTCCATCATCTGCCTTTGTTGCAACAAAATGCCATTTTCGTCTGGATCCGGCGAGGGATCATCGGTGTATGGTTCGTAGGTTGCCTCAGGACTCGGAACACGTTCAGTTACAGGTGGGGGTGACGGTGGCATCGGAGGAGGTAAACTGGTATGATATTTTAGAACACATTTGCGATCACAGAAGCACAACACACTTATGTAGTCCAGCCTTCTCTGCTGCTTCTTCCCCAAACATACCGCGCAACCGTTCGTAGTGTACTCTGAGACTTTCCGCAGCTTCATCTTCGGAAGCGTTGCGGAGAGTTATAACACCATCCCTAATCTTGTGTAGATTTGTTGATATCAGTTGCAGATGTAGAGTGGGGTGGGAGGCCTGGAGGCGCTGTCGTTCGAGCAGGAGAGAAAGTGTTGAGGTAGCAAGAGATGTCAGCTTCGTAGCGGACATTGTTTGTGTACAGAGGTGGGACTCCGAGGCCCCTCAATCGGAGTGGATAGACAAGTGCCGAGAAGGAAAAGAAACTTTGGAGCAGGTCTCTGAAAGTCTGAGAGTTGTCGATATTGAAGTTTCGCTGCGTTTCGCAGCCCTGAGGTTGGGCAGACTAGCCGCCAGCATGAGTCACATGACATATCACGTGAAAGACAATGTAAGTGACGCGTCACGCCGAAGTACTACTATTAACAAATATATCGCCTTCATCTTCATAAATGGAGCAGATACCCCCTTTGATAAAACACTGGTTTTTATAGCAAGCATGAGATACATGTACATATGTAGGCCAACGAATCAAATAGCATCTTATCTTATCTTATCTTGATCTGATTAGTAATATCTAATCTTTTGAACTCTATAAGTTGCCAACCTTACAATCTCAAGCAGTTAACTTGACACGCAATCATCATGTCAGATCAGCCTCTACCTCCCGGTGCTTATGACGCATTAAAACGCCCTTCGAACGCTGGAGACCGCTCCAGAATTCGCAAACTATCTGATTTCGAAAATGGTGTACTTGCAGTTTTTGCATCGCACGACAAGGATCCAGCAGAATTGACACACAAATTTGACCTTCTCTGTCCCCGTAACGGATGCGGTAGCGTAATCTTGAAAGCGGGCGTTGGCCGATGGGTAGAGCGTGATAGTGTCGAGGTCCGACTCGTTTCTGATTAATCCATATCATCGACGTCACTCAGTGATGTCGTTAGCTCGATATCACAAAGCAGCCTCTTCACCAAGACTTGCCAGCACTGCCAGCTCCGCCTGCAACTGCGCAATGGTGGTTGGTGGGTCCGACTGTAATGGAATTTGAGAATATTGGTTTTACAAAGCCTGTCCAGCAAGACGGTCAGTATGACGCTAGTTTCAATTCCTGTTCACCTGCCCTAATAATGGAATACCAGCAGCAGTAGCACCAAAGCTCAAGTTCCTGATATGCGCAGAGTGCGAGCTTGGCCCATTGGGGTGGTGTGAAGAAGGGCCCAGGGTTGAAGAATTCTGGCTAGCTTGTTCGCGGGTGGGATATCGCTGAGACATCTTCTGTCACGTTAATAGGGAACTACGCGTATTTACAGACTACTGAACAAGTCCCAAAGCCAGACAACAAATCATGATTGCATGTATAGCAACAGGATGGGATCTGCCGGTGAATCGAGGTCCCAACCCCGGAAGGCTCATTCTACTCCCATGATACCCCATATTGCCTTTCCAACGACCGCAATTCCATCATTTTGGTTGCCCGCGCGACTTTGGCCATAATCGACAACCTCAGTGCCCAAAAGTTCTTGCCATGCATTGAGGAGCATACGCATTATGGACTCTGTGAATTCCGGATGTCCTTGGCTGCTGAGAATATGAATATCAGTCAGGCGGAAATTCAAGGGTGGTGCATCCCCCAAGGATTCCGCCTGTGAAAAGCGGACCATCCCATGATTTGGTGAATGATTAGACAAAGCGATGATATGGAATGATGGTGGTTCGGTGGGAACGTGGTCCCGATTCATCAAATGAAGGTTCTTTATGAGAGTATGAGCACAATAACAACGGAAACTGAGAAACTCCAACCAAAACACCAGATTCGACCCCGTATACTTTCTTTCCGAGCTCATTTAGTCGCAGCTTTGTTGCGGAAACTTCACGCGTGTTGCGAACACATGTCCCACCCATAGCAAGCGCGATGACCTGATGTCCGAAGCACATACCTGTTGAAATTGATATTAATGCTTAGGCGTATCATGGAACATGTCTACCGACCGAAAATCTTTATCCGCGGTTTCTCTGTGGCGACATACCTCACGTACTCGATCAGTTTTGATCCACTCCTTGCCTGGCTGATCATATTCGTAGGCGGTAGCAGCTACGCACATAGTGGGAAAAATTCAAATGCACACACATATACAAGTAATGTCAACACACCAGCCCCAGCCCCAGTGATTATCATTGCATCATATTCATCAATCTTAGGATAAATCTGCGCGCACACCTCGAAAGGCTCGAGTGTGAAGGTCGCTTGCGAGTCTGCATCAGTGCGTAATTGAGCCTGCGGGATCTTTTTAGAAGTGTACAACGAACCAGCCAAACGAGCATGATTGATGGGCTGGAGTGATTCCTCTAGCAAGGTTCTAAAAATTCTTGTATAGTCGCCATGTTTTTCATGAATCGCATCCACAGGTACGTCGCATATCAGGAGTGCGATACGGCGATGCGGACTCGGCTCACACATCGCGGGGGTCAGCTATCAGCCGATAAGATCACTGGTCCGATTTTAATGGGAAGGTAAGTACTCACCCTATCCCCAGCTTCTGCAAAGTACTTATACAGTCGCTTCGGCAGGCGCCGGGTGGCCGAGCATCGCTTCCGAGCAGAACATTACAATCGCAAAGATAAGATATGCCGAATGGTGCAGCGAGAGATAAGAAACCAAACGTCGACTGCAGGCTCTTGGACGAATCCAGACAGGATTGAATCACTACACTGAGAGATCAGCAGAACCTTGAGATGTTGTAGATATGCAAGAAAGTCGGAGAGACCAATCTCGTCGATATATCTAGAAAGAATGAAGTAGTGAGAACATATAAGTCCGAGCAGGCAACATGACATGTAGTCTCCGCTAGTGTCACTTATGTGTGGTAAGTTCAAAAACATTCCGCGAGTTCGATGAATGTCATCTTGTCTTAAGAGAATCATGTTACACCTGTAGTCCCCAAATTAGCAACAGAAAATTGTCAGTCTACCCCCATAACACCCCATATGGCCTTTCCAATGACCGCAATTCCATCGTTCTGGTTTCCTGCACGACTCTCGCCGTCATGAACAAGTTCAGGGCCCAGAAGCTCTCGCCGCCAAGTGAGGAGTAGATGCATTATGGACTCCGTGAATTCGGGGTGGCCTTGACTGGTGAGGATATGGATATCGGTCAGACGGAAGTTCGAGTGCGATATGTCCTTTGAGGACTCCGACTGTGAAAAGAGAACCATCCCGTGATTCGGTGATTGGCTAGACGAAGCAAGAACATGAAATGATGGCGGCTCGGTGGGAACATGGTCGCGGTTCATTAAATGAATGTTCTCGAGAAAGAATGAGTACGAAAGTAAAAAAGGAAAAAGATTTCCCACCAATACGCCAGACTCAACGCCGTATACTCTCTTTCCGAGTTCAGTCAATTGGAGCTTTGTCGCAGAAACCTCGAAACGAGTGTTACGAACACATGTCCCGCCCATGGCAAGTGCGACAATCTGGTGCCCAAAGCATATGCCTGTTAAATGAGTATCAGTACTTGTAAACCTTGTAAAAATGTATTCATTGACCAAAAATCTTTATCCGCGGTTTCTCTGTCGCGACAGCTCTCACGTATTCAATCAACTTTTTCATCCATTCTCTACCCGGCTGTTCATATTCGTGGGCAGTAGATGCTGCAGATGACGGGAGCAAGGTTCATACTCATGACATATGGGTCTATTTCCACGCACCAGAGCCGGTGATTAGGATTGCATCGTATTCATCATCGTTAGGGTAAACCTGCGCGCGCACGTCGAAAGGCTCGAGTGTGAACGTCGTTTGCGAATCTGGGCCAGTGAAATTGATCCTCGTAGCGGATTAATGAATAAATGTACAACGAACCAGCTGGATGAGTCTCGTTGATGGGCTTCAGTGATTCTTCTAACAAGGTTCCAAAAATCCTTGTGTAGTCCCCATGTTCCTCCCGAATCGTATCAACGGGTACATCGCATATCAGCAGTGCAATGCGGCGATGTGTTCCCGGCTCAAACATTACAGAAACCAAGGAGATGCACTGAGTGCAGGAGTCAGCCGATAAGAGAAGTAGACCAAATGTTACATTGTTGTGATCACCGATACAGCCCGTTGAGATGGAATGACCGCTTCGGTCCGGATTTCACCCGGATTCCGATGGTAAAACGAACACTGCCACTGACAGCGCATTGAAAGCTTTCACTTCAAGTTCAATCCGTTCAAAGATTCTCGCAGTAACTTCATCCGCGGTTTCCCCCAATGAGCGAGGTCGTAAACGCTATCGTCGCTTTCGCAGTCATTGTCATCATCTTCCGATGGGCAACTTCGTGTAAGTGACGAGCTATCGATTCTACAAATATTTATCTACGCCTTCTAACGTGTTTCTACGGCAGCCAGCGACTCTTCCAGTAGGAGGTCAGCGTCTTCAGCTCTTGGTTTCAGGCCAAAGAATGTGACGCAGGAAATGGTTAGGTTGTGAACTCTTATGCCGGGTCATCATGCTGACTCCCTCCGCGCAGATCGACCAGATACATTCCATGTTCCCAACTATACCGCAGTATGTTCATGATTAACCGCATTATTTTTGGCCTACAATTATCACAGAGATAATATCCGCTACGACTTGCTGAGGACAGGGAGCGTCGAGATCACCTCGAATAAAATCCTGGAGCGTGGATATCTTGATGCGGTGTGTAAATTATCTCATGTCATCCCATGCATTCGAGCATTCTCTTTCATAGCCTCCTCCTGCGTATTTCACTGTCTATTCTCGCACGGAGGTTCCACCACAACCCCGGCAAGTTGCTCCCCAAGGGCGAACCACGGGACTAGCACCAACCCCGAAAGAGAACCTTCTATCCCGATACAAGCTACAAGACCGAGCAGTGTCTTCCACTTTCTCACCTGACGATGATCTTGCCTTCGGCAAAGCCAACTGGGAGGACACGTCGGAGAAGCGCGAGGCTAGTTTACAAGAAAGGAAAGCACATATGATCTTGGCCGCCAGACAGTGCGTCTCTATCCTTGAGTTAATGCCCTTGGTTAATTAATTATCATCAGGCGACTGCTGGCACAACAAGCTCGGAAGGAAGAGACAAGCGCGGCACAAGGTTCTTCGTCAAACTAAACATCTCACCGAATAATATCAGCAATGAATTAGATGCCCTTACTCCTTGCATGATAAGCGTTACCAAACCCTGTTCTGTACTTATTATTGCTGTTTTACTCATACATCCCATGTCTCATCACATCCTGGACCGACCGTCTTTCATTTTGCAATTCTTTCCTCTGCAGGATCCGACAACAATGTGATATAATACCTGTTCATTCCCACCCACTTTGCCATTTGAAGCTATCTTAGCATGTTGAAGACACCAGTCAGAATGCTCGGATTTCAAACTTCCGGTGGTTTAAGGTACGACAACCCTGTCCATCCCATAATCTAGCCAATGGCTGGCGATATCATTACCTTGGCGGTCTAAGAAAACTAAATATATTAAATTATACCCTGCTCAGATATCGGCAATGCATATCGACTGGCAATGACTCATGAGCGGCTGATCAGCTGTAGCCTAGCTCACGCCACCACGCAAAATTCTGACAGATCCTCGGGATGCAGTCGCAACTTTCAACTCAGACACAGCCGCGAACCTGATTGCGAGTTGTAGATACACCCCAAGTTGTCATATATATATACGGCTCGCAATCAGATCCGTGTATACTAGTCACCTGCGTGTCAAGCTTGTCATCTCCGCTCGTATTAAGCAAGTCAAGGAACGAGTTAACAATATTCCTCTCTCCAACATCCGACTTGGCTTCAAAGCTTCAGGGGTTGTCACCATATGCTCTTCGACGATGTCTTCTTAGGGATGCTGCACATTATCTCTGTGGGGGATGATTAGAGGGAGCACCAGGACATTTTCCGTTCTCGCGACATTCAAGTTGATCACTAGCGACTGGAAGATATTCTAGTCATGCTACCAGGGTACAAACAATTAGACTCGCCAGAAACCGAACCTATCTCATCTGAATTGACGCAAGGCTTGCATAATTGTATCATCAGGGGGCGAGCGAGAGTACCCAAAGGTAGCAGAATGTCAACAAACAGACGATCATCTGCGGCGCAGAACAGTCTCCCCTAGTCTTCTTGATTAAAAGCAGAGAGCGCTCGATGTCAGTGCTCAGTGGGAGCGGATAACGATCGACTGAAAAAAATACTTCCAGTCTATCAGTAAGTCCTGAGGTCCCGGCTGTTAGAAAGAAGGTGTCAAGTCCCGTGTCTCTCCAATGTGTCTCTGCGTGTCAAACATACGTGCCGTTGAGCAATTCAAAACATTTTTGAGCATCTTTAAATCATAGAATTATGATCAGTTCGAGTAGTGAACAAGCGAGCCGGGCTTCCGCTTGTTCTTTCTGTTGGTCAAACGGATGCCATTGCGGGTCTCGCCCACTGCTGGGACTTGGAAACGAACAATCATCCTGATCCTCACATGACAGTACTGGTCGAAGGCAATGTAGGACGCTCACCGTTTCCTCTCATCAAAACTGGCAGACTGTCTGGTTTCGGTAAGAAATTTTCCATATTTCTATAGCGCAACAAATAAAGGAAATTGTTAAGACGCGGTGCCGTCCTAGAAGTAAGAAGGGCCGGGATAACCATAGTACGAACAACAGCAACAAACATCACCATCGGCGAGTAAACTGGCCCGACGGACAACTTCGACTTCCATTTGATCAGGCTTCCATTGCAGAGCAGTCTCCAGCATGATGCTTGAATGCATGATGCCCGACCACGGTGCTGGTAGTCACCCGGTGCAAATATGAGGCAAGAAAATGACTGTCAGCAAATTCTTCTCGACCCCCAAAAACTTGAATTACGCACGTTGCTCGCCTCGCATTCAGGATCGTTGCGACCTGAGAAACTAACAGGTTAAGTTTTGACACAGTCACTGGGAGCATGTATGATGTACGTAACGCCCACAGTCGCAAAACGTTCCATGGGGTCGTTTCAGAACACTGTCCGCGCTAAAGACGCGAAACCATGTAGTGACTTGGTAATAGAATGCCCAGTCACTACTCGCGCAGTCCTAGATTTCTCTATATCAAGTCAGCATGGTTCAAGTGCTCATCGGCCACGCCTACAGACCTCCAGTAATCTCCGTTCGCACGACGCAAACAACTGGCCATGGGAAGGTAGTCGACATCTCCGGTACCGGTGGTTCTTAACACGTGAGATCCTCGTGCTTGGAATGATACGGCATCGCGATTCACATTTCAGACAAATGTGAGGAAGGCATTGCCAGGGGTTATCAGATTGGTTCTTATTGCTGTTGGCCAACCTTGGGCATGAGGTGAAAGCATCAGGGCCATGTGCAGGGTCGTTTCCGCTCCGCGTGTGATCCAGTCGTTGAACATTTCCGTTGGATAGGTCGATATACCTGGTACATCGTATACTCAGTATCGCATGGGTAATCCGATATACCAGCTGCTCGACGACATTGCCGTGCTTCCCCTTGACCTGAAAAAGGCGATTAAGCTTTTAGACTTCCAATTGGTTTCCATAAGAAGCTAGGAGATCTTTAGCACAATCACCGTGCGATTTCCGGACTTGGGCTTTCTTGCTGTGTGCGATGATAGTGCGGATATCGAACAATCAGTGTGTGTGCATGCAAGCACTCCAGAGGAGGGTTCACACTGCAAGGCCTTAGCAGCATACGGGAAGATAATAATAAAAGAGGGGAGTATTTATTTATAGAATACCGTAATCGGAGACTGAAAATGTGAAATTGTTTATGGCGGATTAGTTTGTGTTCTGTTCGTTCGTTGTCGTTATGGATGATGGTGAGCGAGAGCACGTACAGAACTGGTTGCTCGTCGAGGACAACGCGCGCATCGTTCTACTCACTGTCTCTTCTCTCGCCCTTGCCGTTGCATCCATCCTTCTTTGGCGAGCAAAGCTCGTGGAGAACAATCCCGGAAACAACCACGGACCTGACTCACAGCAAGCTCGTTCTGCTCAATCCATCATCACCGCCGCTCTCTCTAGCTTTCATATTGCCAGTAACACTCCTGGTGAGTGCGATATGACCGAAACCGAACACCCGAACACTCCGGAAGTATCATCTACTGCTGACATGGAGCAGAAAGCTTCTCGGTCCAAGGAGCGACGCAGGAGAGGAAAAGTTCCGCAGAAGGAGCTTCTAAAGGGTGGGAAGAAGGCAAAGTCTACGCCCAAGACCACACAGCCTAAAACACCCGTTCACCAAGATAATAGCGGTAGCGAGTCTCTGGCGTTCGAGTCAGAGTCCAAGTCGACCACAAGTAACGATCATATCGCACCAGTCGTGCCATCCACTTCTCGTTTACCTTCACCCACTCAAGATCCTCCTGCAGAGAATCCGGTATCCCATCTGAGCGTAGAATCACCGCCAGCGGTTGAATCTCACGAGGACCGTTTGCTACCTGCTTGCATGTCGGTATCCAGCTCTGAGCCAGCATCCGTTTCGCGTCACGTCACGTCCAATAACTCTGACATGCGTACTTCGCGCTCTGAACACACCCACTCGCATGACACCGCTGACAACACACAACCTGCTGGCAACCCCTGTCACGACGATCCCGCCCCCTCCATGCCAGCAACCACCTCCATAGAAGAACACGACAGCCATGACCGTGTATCCTCATTTACTTCTTACCCTCAATCTCGATCTATGCCACTCCACGTATCTACACCTACCCACGCGTTAGATTTGGACGCACAATCACAGGCATGCAGGGCAGGCACTCACACAAAGCCTCCACGATTAATGTCCAAGCACCCTGAAGCTGACATGTCCAATGGGAGTCGCGTAATTTCAGCCTCTATCTCGTACAACACCCCCTTGGCATCGTCATCTGCCTCTCACTGCGCTTCTTCCGCACGCATTACGTTATCCACGTCTGTATCCGCATCCAGTTCCCCGTTATACCCAAATTCGGGATCGAGTATTGAATCACCACCATCTCCCTCCGGCTCTTCTCCTCAACGTGTTCCTTCACCAACACTTCCGCATGTCACATTTCCTACTTTGAACCCTCTTCAGGCGTCTCCTAATGATCACACACACACCCACTCGAGTACAATTGAAAGTCCTATCATGAATGGAAAGAATGCCGCGGGTCCGCCAATACCAACTGCTTCGCGAGCCTCGACGCCGCCACCAGGGGCATCTGTTCATACTGTTCAAATAGGCTCTCCTGCTGGCCCATTAAGTGCTCAGACCCAGCTCGCGTCCATGCGTGGTGCACTTGAGGCTGCAAGACTACGAGAAGAGAAAACTCGTGCGGAGGCTGAACGCTTGGGGAAGGAAAATGAAGAGTTAAAGTGGCGATGGAATGAGGATACGATGGCTTGGAGGAGGAGAGAAGGCGAAGTGAGTATTTACTCTTTACCGAGCCTCCCATTATGCGGTCCTCGTTTTTATTGTTTCACTGACAATATTCCTCAGCTACAAGCCCAAGTCCATCACCTAATGCAGCAGCTTCAGGCAGCATACTCTGTCCTTGCAACCTTGCAATCCCAGGCACAAGCCCAAGCTCAAGCCCAATCTCCTTTATCGTCTTACTCCTCTCCCACATCGCCATCCCCACGCCTACAACCACACAGCCCCAGTATCTCTCACACCGGCCTTTCCCCAAATTTTAACCACAATCCACCCGCACACGTTCAAGCACTTCTTGCATCGTCTTACCATGCATACCCCGGCTTTCCAGGTACTTATGGAGGTACAGGGATGTCGCCTTTATTCTCCGGTCTGAGAATGGCCATGAGTCCGGGAAGCAGCGTGAGGAATAGTGGTGGCAAAGGCCAATATACCCCTGATACAACATCCTCAGCGGGGTCATCGCCATCGCGTGGGAGGCGACGGCGGCGCAATTCGGCATCTTCGTCAGCTCAAGATAATAATAGTGAAGACATGAGCATCAGCGAAGCAGAGGAAAACAAAGAGGACATTTGGCCGAATAGTGTATTGGCCGATGCAATTCTGAAGCGCCCTGAAAGTTTGCGTGTACCGAGCTGGGGAAGTCTTCGATCTGATGGACGCATGAGCGCTATGGGAAACCGGACGAGTGGGAAAGAGGACGCAGGTCGTGTTCCTAGCAGGATGAGCGAGAGATCAGATGCTTCTGCGAGCGGAGGCAGTTACGGGGTGCTGAGCATGTCGAGTTTGTCATCGGGCAAGAGCGAAGATGAGACGAGTGGCGTCATCGCAGAGGACAATTCTACTCTGGCAGAAGTAACCCGAGGGACTGATGCTGGCAGCGAGGGAACGCCAGATCCTGACGTACCTACGCAAGACAGCTCGTTATGGGACTCGTCAACTCCTGCTCTTGCGATTGGCGTTCAATAACCCCCAGAGGTCGGATTTTGACTTATAGCGTATTGTATCCCCCTCTGCACCCTACGTTTTCTTCCACCACTTTCGTTACTTTTATACGATACGATCGATCCATGGGGACTTGGAATTTGGATGTCGAGTCTGTATAATGAGGTATATCTTCAGATTATTGTCGTAATACACGTTGCGTGGTCTCCGGTTGCGTCTGACACTACTAGAGGTCGCTCGCGTCGACACTTGAAGAACTACTTAGGTCGGAAATTTCTGCTTACCCTAGGGATCGACGTTGCGTCTGAGTCTCGAGAGGTCCGGCACAAGTCAAGTGAAAATCGAATTTTATGTGAAAAAAATCATACAGGCGGGGTATCAACGTACTGTAATTAGCAATGAAAGAGACATGACAGCCAGCACCAACTAGATAGGTAATTGTTTTCTGGGTAGACGGTCATCCCACTCGCGATGCACAGCCGGTGGGCAAACTTTGAGTCCAGGAATGTATTGCTGGGGCGGAAGGCCCTTGTTTAACCACGTTTGTGTGGGTGCGGGCACTTCAGGGATCCAAGGGGCCTGTATTGTCCATCCGTTAGACATAGCAAATATGTTTGCTCGCACAAGGGGACATACCATGTAGTTCCCGGAATCCAGTTTATCAAAATCGATGTTTTCGAGCCATGGGTGATCGAGCACTGAACCCTCGACACCTAGACGATGCTCGGCTGACGTGGTCAGAAGCCCTGCGACGATGGACTTGAGGTCTGCGCCCACGCGGAGGCCCTTGGGCCACTTGTACTTCCCTGAGGAGATTCTCTTGAATATTTTGTTTTCGTCCGTACCGAAGAATGGCTGGAAGTGATGGGGGAAATATAAGAAACGCTTCATGCGGTAAATTCCAATGGTACTGACCGTTCTCTTCGTGAGCATTTCGTACAGCGTGACGCCTGCGGCCCACCAGTCGACACCGTACCCTGTCATGTGTTGGTAACATAAGAGCTCAGGAGCCATGTAAAGCGGCGTCCCGATCAATAGCCATTCTGTGGCCGGTCCGTTGTCAATTTCATCTAAACGGGCGTATCCAAAGTCCGCAATGGCCAAGTACCCATCGGGTCTAACGAGGATATTTGCCGGTTTGAGGTCCCGATGAATAATTTTCTCGCCATGGAGGAAATAGAGCCCAGACACGATGTTGGCGAAGTAGAACCGGGCGGTGGCAGCGTTGAAAGGGCCGCGCGTTTGGATGAGGTCGTAGAAACACCCGCTCGGTATATACTCGAGCATAAGGTAAAGGTTTAATTCATCTTTGAAGGCGCCTACGACACCGTTCACCCATGGACTCCAGGGCAATGCTGACAGGTGCATTCTCTCTGCATTAGTATCCGCAGGGTGTTTCTGGTTGGAAGGTTATAGTCGGAAAGATGATGTAGTGGAGGAGTACATGCCTGATCGATCAGTTTCATCCTTTCTTTTGGGAGGACCTTCACTGCGAACAGTGATCCTGGTCGTGCCAGTTTCCCTAGGTTTGGCTGTTCGAGCGCTCGTACGAGTAGAACGTGACCATAAGCTCCGTCGCCTACATCGAGTGAGTTTAATCCAGCTCCCAGTGCTTCTGAAATAGGGATGTCATACCTAATGTGCGAATACACTCAAACCCGTCCAAGGGAAGTGTGGGTGGGCGAGGGTCTACTGCATCGGGTGGTAAGAGACCACCAGTATAACCAGGTAATCCATGGACGACGATACGCGGCTGTAAATAACAGTCAGTGAACATGTTATGACTCGGAAGGCCACCAGGGGTACAGACCGGTTTAGGATCATAATCCGAACCACGTCCAGTCTTGGATGCTTTGAGAGCATGCTTGCGAGCATGGACACCTTTAGAGGGAGCAGCATTTGCTTTCGGGGATCGAGAAGGATGCTTTGTAGCCCGTGAACTATCAGATGACTTAGCTGATAAGGGAGTTGGGTATCGCATTCTGATTGATGGTATGATTAGCTAGATCGTTGGGAGCGACGAGATCGTTGGACTGGGATGAAACACTCAGAATTGCAAAATCCAGACTTTATGTATGGACAATAAATATTGTGGTCGGGGCAGTGGTAATTCCACATCATGAAGTCTATTGTTCCACAAAAAGGTGTGGCAGCAGGTCAAAGCATGAAATCAAGTAACTTCAAAAGCGGTGTTTAGCTGCCAGTGGGCGCTTGTTTGGCGTTTGTTGTGCATGCTGCGGTCATGTCAGCCTATCTACCGATATATCATGTATATGCGTGCCAACTTGCTGAATGCATCACGTTTTATCAATTATCGGTCGCAGTCGCAAGGCTCACCTAATTCTGCCCAAACTCTGCAATGACTCCAACATCGATTACTGAAACAAAACCTGAGGATTGGACATATGTCTCTGAGGGAGGGGCGACTATCATATTCTCGTATCGAGGACCTCACAATGTTCAATTCTCCAGCCACGTCCTACGTCTTCGCAAAGTTGCTCACGGGTTATCAGATAACATGTTGCTCGATACCAACACTGAACAACCAGACGATCCTATGATCGCCTTCCAAGAGAACATCATCTCAAAACTCGTTCCTTCTGAGTTTCTGCCGAGTCTTGTGGTGGTGATGCTCGACGAAGATTGGCTTAGGTCACTTGTTGTTTTACGCGACGGCGATCGTCCAGCAGAGAGAAGGCAGACGGATCAGATCGATGTTCGCAGGAATAAGGGTGTGTTAGCCACAGATCTCATTGGGGGTACGCCCATCGCGATAGAAATCAAGGTGGTCGCCAGTTTATTGGAATAATATCTGTGTCTGACTGGATATTTAGCCGAAATGGGGATTTTTGCCTACAGAACGCCATCTCTCGCCTGAGACTGTTGCTCTGAAGACAGTAGCGTGCAGATTTTGCATGCACACGAGCTTCAGAATGAAACAAGGGGATGTTGGTACGACATATTGTCCCTTGGACCTTTTCTCTCGCGATGAGACGCGTATTAGAAAAGCCATCGGTGCTTTGTGGGCTGGGTGGTATGAGAGCCATGGATCTCTCAATAACCTACGGTTCTTCGTCGAGGGCAGAATGGCAAAACCAGATGATGTATGTCTTCACTACATCGCGTTCACAGATTTCTGATAGGTCTGGATAGGATCGCTCCGTGCAATTGTTGGCACACTTCTTCACGGCGGACAAATCGACTGACATCCAGAACTTCCGGGAATCGTTCGCGTCTGCTCTTGCGCAGGCACTTCTTGACAGTCCCGTTCTTTCCCTCCTGTCTTCTTTACAACGCACACTGGATATTCTCGATGTAGAGGGCTTATCCAAGCTGTACACCCAAACATCGCCAGGTTTCCCATGTGACGGTCTCGGGTCTTCAGTTCCCGATCCTTCCATGGAGGAATGGGCGGACTTCGTCAAAATATACCAGTCTGAGTATCATTCATGGGATCACGCAGTCCCAGATCCTGGACACCTTCGGCATTATCTTATGGCATACCTTCTTTCAGCGACGTTCAAGGATTGCTCTGTCATTATCCGGCCCAAACCTGCGCAGGTAGGTTCGTTTGATGTCACAATCATCGACATGGATATCAAGAGCATGGACCGCCTGGGGAAGTGGGAAAAATTAGATAGGAAAATCGTGGAACATTACAAGAGTTCAGACAGTCAGCGGCGTTGCATCGACAGCCAACGCGTCAGTCAATCGGGGTATACACGTATGTGTTGTCGCTCTCTCGCGTTGAATGTCGCTTACAGATCGACTTGAAGAACTGTAATTGGAGCGGCATCAGCAAGATGTATCATAGATTTTTATTGTTTCCTGAATACCTTTGAGAATTTCTGGGATGAGTGGTTCGTGTGCGGCATGTTTATCTTCGTGACGGCAACTGATGATATACAAGATGTATTCAAAGATCACACTGACTGTAATGCATATTCACTTATGCCTTTGCTACCAAGCTTTAAATACCGTTCCTGTCCTTTTGGAGTAGGCAACGTTAATTGAGCGTGTTCCCATTTAGATCTGGAGCGCTTTCAACTGCGCTCCATAGAAGAGGGGCTGCTACATCTGTATTTTGCAGGTGCATGTTGGTGCACTGGGTGCCTGACAGCAGTAACAATGGAAAAAATGTAAATTTCAACAATGTTTAGTTCGTTCTGTTCATGGTTTCATGGTTGACATTTCGTGTAAGATAAATATGTCTATATTTTAAACCCGTTCCAGGTATGCATCCTTACATAAAATACATTGCATTTTCCATGATTTCTATGCCTTGCAACGAAAATCGTGTATTGTGCCCTGTCGTCATGAAGGAAGGATTGATTCTTCAACAACCTTGGACTCAACCTTTCTCTTCACAGTTACGCTGCCATCCTGTCAAATTTTGACGCCAGACGTCAGAGATATAAATAAGCAATATACGCGTTCACTGACCTCGTTACCAAAGTACGCGGCTTGAGCCATATTGCAGAACAGACCAACTTCCACGACACCTGTGAGCATTTTGATTTTTGCCAAAATCTGCAGTAATGTAACTTAGTATTAGCCTGAGGGCAGTGGCAGAATTTTTCGCACAGTTGAAGGGTCCATCATCGTCTCTCTGGGGAACGGTGCGTCAATGACAAAATTGCTATTATCTGTCACCACAGGACCAGCTTTAGCCTTTGCCATGCGCAGGGTAGCATTGGGGGAGCCCAGAACATTGTGTAATTTACGCAAAACTTGGGCGTATGCGAATGGTACGACTTCGACTGGAACACCAGGAGTGAACTGCAAATGATGATTACGACATTTCTCGATTGGAAGACGAGGCACGCACGTTCGTCCCGAGGTACTCCGCGTTTTTGCGATAGTCGGCTACCACAATAAATCTACAGACCGGTGGTGAGGAGACTGAGATACTAAATATGATTTTGGACACACGTTTTCGCAGCCTCCGCGAGCACCTTTTCCCGCAAGTGGCAAGCACCACCACCTTTAATACAATTGAGGTCCAAGTCAACTCTGACGATGGTCAGGCTGGAAAAAATTCTGAATAATCAAAAGAAACTTACTCGTCAGCCCCATCTATAGTGACATCGATGGTAGGAAATTGATCGACATCGCCAAGGTTGAGGTTCGACATGACGATGAGCTCCTTCGACTGGAATCCGGTCGGAATGAACACGCGATCCTTGTTGAGCTCGCGTCCCTGTGCGACGATTCGCTCCACAACATAGGGCACAGTAGATCCTGAAAAGCGGTGAATAAGGGACTATCAGCCATAGTACGTGCATACCAGATCCTATTCCGATAACCTCGCGGCGAAGAATCATAAGTTCCAGAAGACAAATAGAGATGAAAACAAAACTCACCTTATGTTCTGGGAGAATGTGTTTGTCCACAGCAGTGTATGCTGCTAATCGTTTGGACTGCTCAATAGCACTGAGCTTGATAGTAGCTTTTATGTTGGTTAGCGTTCTAGTCATCTTCTACGAGCAAGATACACACCGACGGGAACAGCTCCAGTCGATACCGACATGGTGACAGGGCGCGGGATGGGAGTTATCCTGAACACATCGAAGCATATCAGCTCGGTTTTCAATTGATAAAGGGGAGTTCCGGGAAGCGATTCGGTGCAGCAAGGTAATACAAAACGTCAAGCTAACCCAAACCGTCTTGGCTCCCGGGCCAAGTAACCAAGCCCTCCGGAAAGTCGGAAACGGATCTAGGTACACAGCAAAGTGGACTACTTACGGAGTCTGTGCGGACGCCAAGTGCGTTTTTGCTGAAGAGAATGGACGGTGGTGATGGACGAATATTCGAAATGATGTAGCGCGCGAGGGGCAGCATAGAAACTTATGAGGATTGCACAAATATAAGGACATGCGTGTAGTCGGACACTTGTATTACTCACGCGCCCATCACCAAGCACTGCTTTCAGGCGCAGGTTTCACAACAACGCTGAGAACAATTCTGCATTATTCTCATTGACTACCATTGGTGTGTTCCATAGCTCGTTCTGGGAAATATCTCCGAGTTGTGCATAGATCGGATAGCGGAGGAGTGTGAAAAGTTGTTTACAGAAGTGGTGCAGTGACTGCAGTCGCTCCAAACATGAGGGCCATTAAAGGTGCGCCTGACCATTCAACACCTTTGAGGTAATTCACCATGCGCAGGGGTGCTTTTAACTTGGTTTGCAGCTATTTTCCGTCTTTCAAACGAACCATAGACCAACAGTTGGCCCTTGCGCTTGCAGTGACTCAGCTGTTAAGCAGATACTGCTCACAATGAATGAGAAGGATCCTTTTGTTATCGAGGATCTAGATGATTACCATCTGGTTATCAAGGCAGATGAAGAATATAGAGTGAGGAGGGAGCTTGAAGCCGAGGTATGGGTTTCACGTATCTGGAAATCCATCTGACTATGAGTTTTGCAGTTGGAAAAGAACACATACAGTCTAGAAACAAACTAGTCTTTCACCGTGCTGCAGTCTTTAGGTCTGTTTAGGGCGTTACGCATAATCTATCGGATTTGGCTCGACATGGTGCTTGCTGGTTAAGATTCACTCGGAAAAACACTCAAGGTGCGTAGTTTCTGCACTATAATACAGATAATGTACCTGCATCAGGTAGACGGAATTCTATTCTATAGTACGATGGGTAAATCCTTATCAGTTGTTCCGAGCAATTTACCAGACAGCTGAACTTCTCTGGGGAGTGTTTCATTCAGCTGACGTGTGAACGGCGGTGAGACCTCAGACTTCTCCATTCATACGGTTCACCCATGCTCAAACACTCCGAAATTTTACCTTCACCCAGGCGGAACGAGAATGTATGTGTATGTAACCAGCTCTGGCAGCATCACCCGCATGAACCCGGAAACGCACGCTCTAATCATCCAGACAGGATAGGACGTGTCCGAGCGTGAAAGGGCGCAAGGAACTCGACATATTCTTACCCATATCTCTCTCGAATTAGCACTGCGTCAACAGGTATCCAGACCAAGCAATCACTAGGCCGCCGAATTCATGCAAGCCAGTTGCTTGCTCTTAGAGGTGATATGTTATCGCAAAGACGCATAAATGGCACCACAATTCTTGTCATTGCTTTCACGATGAGGAATGCAGCCTGCCACAGGCATAAGACTGGGCACAATACGGACAAGCCTGAGAGCTCCCTGCGACGTAACCGAAAAGCTAATTGTGCTATCAGATATCACAGCTCAGACTGCTGTATAGAAACTAACATATACCGTGACATGCCAGTTATCCATTTCCCACCAAGGTATTTTAATCTCACAAGTTCATTGCCTCGGAGTGCATGCATATGTACGGTCCAGAAAATCTATGTTGAATAAGAAAGGTTCAAGCCACTTTGTTGCCGGCGACAACGACGGAGTCCACCCTGCCTTAGTCTACACTATCACCATGCACACAGTAAGCCCACCGCCATTCACCACAACGCCGCTTTGCATCCATTAGCTTGAGACTAATGGTCATCGCCTTCGAGTGGTTCTAACGTGAAATGATATGCACCGGTTGCCAATTCGCATCTGAGCCGATTTATTCCCAGATTAGGCGCGATGATCATCAGACCATATTGATCGCGTTTCGATACTTAAGTATTCCCCCTTCAAATCGGCTCATACCACGTCTCTTTCTCTTTCCCCTTGATCGCAGGCAAAAGAACACATTATGGATACTGTTCCGGACATCTTGAAAGTGTCCATTCTTGGACGAGAGTCCATCCACTGCGGTTTCCACTTGATCCCATACATTGCACGTACAGTGCTCACCACACTTCCTGCATCTGTCTATGTCCTTGTAACAGACACAAATGTAGCCCAGTTCTACCTCTCTGCCTTCGAAAAGGCCTTTAGTGCAGAGATCAGCAAGGCGCGTATCATTTTCATTCGCTCATTTCATGTAGTTTTGTCTTGTATTTCAATCTGACTCGCATGTTCTAGCTTTCTTCCGCGAAACCGCGTTTCCTCTCCCGTGTTATCTTCCCTGGAGAGACGACAAAGTCTCGCGAAGGAAAGGCCGATATCGAAGACTTTCTTCTTCTCGAGCGCTGCACTCGTGACACTGTCATCCTCGCTCTTGGTGGAGGTGTCATTGGCGATCTTGTTGGTTTTGTTGCTGCGACCTTGTGAGTATACCATATGAACTTCTCTGCAAGCTATCCCATCACTATCCACTATTCTACGCAATTCCCATCCTACCCTCGATCTTCCTTATCATTTCTGTGATTTGCTCTCCTTTGGCTGCTACTAACACCTTTGCAGCATGCGCGGTGTGCGCTTTGTCCAGATCCCTACCACGCTTCTTGCGATGGTGGATTCCTCTGTGGGCGGCAAAACTGCCATTGACACCCCTGCTGGCAAGAACCTCATTGGCGCGTTCTGGCAGCCCGAATACATATTCATTGACGCTGCGTTCCTCGAGAGTCTTCCTGAGCGCGAGTTCAGCAATGGTATGGCTGAGGTAGTCAAGGTGCGCTTTTTCCTACCTATTTCCCTTCAAGTTCACTTTATGCTAATAAATGTACCCCTAAAGACCGCGGCGATATGGGATGAAAGCGAATTTACCTCCCTTGAAAGTAACGCTCAATTGATTTACAATGCTATTCGCACACCTTCCACCAGCAATGCAGGTCGTCACATCAGCACGCGATCTACCTCTCAATCTCTCCTCCTCTCCGTTATCCGAGGCAGCATCTACATCAAATCCCACATTGTCACCATCGATGAGCGCGAGACCGGACTCCGCAACCTTGTCAACTTCGGACACACAATTGGCCATGCCATCGAAGCGGTTCTCACGCCACACATGCTCCATGGAGAATGCGTCAGTATCGGTATGATATTCGAGGCGGAAGTCTCCCGGGCGATGGGCATATTGACGCAGGTGGCTGTGGGAAGACTCGTAAGGTGTTTGAGAGCGTATGGGTTGCCTGTAAGCTTGGCAGATCAGAGAGTAACCAGATGTCCCGGTGCTCGTGGCCTTGGTGTCGACAGGCTCCTGGATATCATGCGCGTCGATAAGGAAAACTCCGGCCCTCAGAAGAAAGTGGTCATCCTCTCCCGCATTGGAGCCACATACGAGCAGAAAGCGACAGCCGTTGACGATGCACTTATTGCCAAGGTGCTTTCGGAGGCCGTTACAGTCAAGGTTGATCTCTGTGCTACTTCGGGAACACAACATGTGAAGATGGCGACGCCAGGCAGGAAGAGTATCTTTAATCGCGCCCTAGTGCTAGCTGCGCTTGCGCAGGGCACGTGTAGGTTGAAGAACTTACTGCATTCGGATGATACACAAGTGATGATGGCAGCATTGCAAGAGCTCAAGGTCCCGCTGTTTTATCATCATCCACTATCGCGGTTGCTAACTCGCTTTATATAGGGCGCTTCCTTTGCGTGGGAAGATGGGGGTGAAACGTTAGTGGTCACAGGCGGAGCAGGGAGCCTTGAAGTCCCCACAGCAGGAAAGGAAATTTACCTTGGAAATGCAGGCACCGCCGCACGCTTCCTCACCACTGTCTGCTCGCTCGTATCTCCCTCCGCTGCTCCTGATGCCGGAACCGCCACTGTCATCACAGGCAATGCTCGCATGAAACAGCGACCTATTGGTCCTCTTGTAGATGCCCTTCGCGCCAATGGATCTGAAATTACCTACAACGAATCCGAGGGCTGCCTGCCACTAAGCATTGCGCCCAAGGGACTCAAAGGCGGCGTGATCCGTCTCGCAGCGAGTGTGTCGAGCCAGTACGTAAGCAGCATCCTTCTCTGCGCGCCGTATGCTAGGGAGGCGGTGACTCTCGAGCTCGTAGGTGGCGCTGTGATCTCGCAGCCATACATCGACATGACAATCGCGATGATGCGCACCTTTGGGGTACTTGTCACACGCGACCCGGGGACCGACGTCTACCGAATTCCTCAGGGCACATACGTCAACCCTGCTCAATACGCAATTGAAAGCGACGCGAGTAGCGCAACGTACCCCCTTGCTATTGCTGCCATAACGGGTACAAAGTGCACGCTCGAGAACATCGGAAGCGAAAGTTTGCAGGGTGATGCTCGGTTCGCCGTAGACGTGCTTGCTCGCATGGGGTGTGAGGTAGTGCAGACCGCAAATGAGACGACTGTCACGGGCCCGAAGAGGGGCGAACTGAAAGCGATTGGAGAAGTGGATATGGAGCCGATGACGGATGCATTTTTGACAGCATGTGCCCTTGCTGCCGTTGCACAGGGCGGGGAGGGGAACACGACAAGGATTATTGGGATTGCTAACCAGAGAGTGAAGGAATGTAATCGCATCAAGGCAATGATCGATCAATTGGGTGGGTGCTTTGATTGCATGTAATCGCTGTTCACTCTCATGACTGACTGCACTTTGACAGCGAAATTCGGCGTGCAGACCAAAGAACTGGATGATGGACTCGAGGTGTACGGTTGCCCATTCAACACCCTTACCCGCGGCGCGAGTGTGCACTGCTATGATGACCACCGTGTCGCGATGGCATTCAGCGTCTTGGGCACCGTCGTACCCGACACAATCATCGAGGAGAAACGTTGCGTCGAAAAGACGTGGCCCAACTGGTGGGATGATTTGGAGAACAAGGTGTGATTTACATCTTTCTTCGCTCCCCCTAAAGCACGGTCCTGAAATATATTCAGATAGGCCTCAAAGTTGGGGGCATTGAGCTCCCGCGTGCTGAGAGCTCTACCACTGCTACTTCTGGAACACCCTCCCCTGCAGCCTCTGCGTCTGTGATCCTCATTGGCATGCGGGGCTCAGGAAAGACACACGTCGGAAATCTCGCGAGTGCTGCACTCTCGCGCCAATTCATCGACGCCGACACTTACTTCGAAGCCAAACACAACATTGGCCTACGCGAGTTCGTGAGTGTCAACGGATGGCCTGCATTCCGTGCCGCAGAGACGGAACTTTTGAAGGAGATCATTCAGAAGGCTGGAACAGGACACGTGATCAGCATGGGTGGTGGGATTGTGGAGACACCTCAAGCCAGAGATGTCTTGAAGGACTATGCAAAGACCGGCCCGGTTGTGCATGTCCTGAGGGATATCGAAGAAATTGTGAACTACCTTGGTGATGAAACCGCACGTCCTGCGTACGGCGAGCCGATTACCGAGGTATTCAAACGACGGGAACCATGGTTTATTGAATGCGCTAATTACGATTTCGTCAATCATATAACTGTTGGCGACGGCGAGGCAACCAATTCAGAGATATCGCGTTTCTTCAAGCACATTACAGGGCAGCCGAACCTCGCGGAGAATGTTGCCGCTGGGAAGCGTAGCTATTTCGTGGCGCTCACGTACCCCGATGTCATACCCGCTTTGCGACACATGTCAGATCTTACGACGGGCGTTGATGCTGTAGAGCTACGCGTGGACCTACTACGCGCCCATAACGCACTGGGTGCCATCCCTTCGCAGGCTTACGTTACCGCACAAGTTGCTGCACTACGCCGGGCGACGAGTCTCCCGATTATATTCACTGTGCGCACGATAAGCCAGGGCGGTGCGTTCCCGGACAACTCAGAGAACGACGCGTTCGAGCTTCTTGCGCTTGCGCTGAGACTTGGAGTGGAGTACATCGATGTGGAGATCTCTGCATCTGAGAGGCTCATTGCAGAACTCGCCGCTCGCAAGGGATTCTCCCAGATCATCGCATCGTGGCACGACTGGAGTGGCAAGATGAAGTGGAACGAGGATGTAGTGAGAAGCAAGTACACGCTTGCGAGCCGATTCGGGGACATTGTGAAGATCGTCGGAAAGGCGGACACGCTGCAGGACAACTTTGTGTTGCATGATTTCGTTGCAAAGGCTAACCTGCAACGGGGTGCGAAACCGATCATTGCGATCAACATGGGCGTGGAGGGTCAGATGTCACGTATACTGAATGCGACTTTGAGCCCCGTGACGCACCCGCTTCTCCCCTCGAAGGCAGCACCTGGGCAGCTTTCCTTCGCGCAGATTCAGAAAGCGCTGAACCTGCTGGGTCAGCTCCCTGCGAAACGCTACTTCTTGTTTGGAAATCCCATTACTCATTCCATGTCCCCGACTCTTCACAATACTGGATTTGAGGTCCTCGGGCTTCCCCACACTTATGAGCTTCTCGAGACAGCTAGTGTTGGTGAAGAAGTCAAAGCCACCTTGGCTGCTCCTGACTTTGGAGGCGCCTCTGTTACCATTCCCTTCAAACTTGATGTCATACCCCTCCTTGACAAGCTTTCGCCAGCCGCTGAAGCCATCGGTGCTGTCAATACCATCATACCGGTCATCGAGGAAGGAAACCGCATCCTCTACGGAGACAACACCGACTGGATCGGCATTCGTGAATCCATCCGCTCTCGTGCACCATCCATCGGTGCGCTTGCTGCCGCCCTCGTTATCGGCGCAGGAGGGACCGCTAGAGCTGCCATCTTTGCGCTTCAGTCCCTGGGGGCTCAGCGCATCTACCTGTTCAACCGGACTGCAAGCAAGGCGCAGGCGCTAGTCGACGCTTTCCCTGACGCCCCCGTCAAGCTCATCGAGACGCTCGATGTCTGGCCTGCGGAGGGACCCGCACCAACTGTCATTGTATCCACCGTCCCAGCAAGTGCGACAACTACTGACGGCACTAGCCCGGAGGCCGTACTTCTTCCGCTGGCGTTGTTTGACGCGACCGTGAATGGTGTGGTCGTAGACATGGCATACAAACCCGCCGAGACGCCTCTTCTTACGCTCGCAAAGAGTGCAGCTCCCAAGTGGGCGAGGGTCATGGGGGTTGAGGTGCTCCTAGAACAGGGTTATGTACAATTTGAAACTTGGACGGGACGCAGATGCCCGAAGCATATCGTGTCGAAGAGTGTGTTAGAAAAATATTTTGCAGCTGCCTAAGGGATTATGTTTGTGTTTGGGTGTTGATTAGCTTGGTGTCAATATATGTTGTATGATCTAGACGGTTATTGATGCAATTTATCGATATGCAGTTTGTTTCAAAGTTTCGAGTTCTCTATAACATGTGAGGGCATTCCTTCAAGATCTTAACCTCGGGTAGAACAGTCCTGCACCATGCCTCCCCCATTTCCCTCCTCGTCTTAGCATCTGATATGAACAACATAATCAAGATGGGATGACTAGTCGTCTTCCTTCCATGTGGTCTGGCTAGAGGAAATAAATATAAATCAACACATTCCTTCCCTGTTGGCGTTTGTCCTAGTCGAGGTCGGCGTAATTGATAGCCTACACGAGCTCCTCACGCTTCTTTTCTGGTGCAAAAGGCATGATGAGTAAATGAATAAATGATAGATAAATTATATCCCACAGTCAGTCACCAGTGCCTGGACCATCGTACCAAGCATATATTATGAAGTCGGTCTTCAGTTCCTCGCGCTTCTCATTGTGACCTGGTGGAAAAGGGTTGATGCAATGAATAAATGGCACACTAGTGTGTCCCACCTTCAGCAACAACAGCGCTATCAATTTTATCTTGCTCGACTGATTTATGCATGCCATTGCGGCTCATCTGAGTGAATGTGGTTACAGCTGATATGATCATGGATACTCACGAGAACGTTTCGAGATGGCTCCTGGCGTGGGTGACGCTGCAGCAAGAACAACAAGAGACATAAGTGCGCCCAGGAGCACAAGACGCTGCATGATGTTTAGGGACAAGAGAAATAAGTATTCATTCCACTGACAATGCGAGAGGGCCTTTTATACCTTCTCGCAGGTTCGCTCAATTTTAGCCTCTTGCACAAACGATGATTGCACACATGTCCAGATCGTGACCAGCGGACATCACTGGCAGGAGTCGAGTTTTTCGAGGTTCGGCACCACCACGATATTAATGGGACCGAGACCAAGAGACCAATGAAAAAAATTCGAAAAAACAGCCGTGATGAGTTGCGTGGCAATTGCCCAGTGACTGATGCAATTGAGTCGGCCGCAGGAGCTTCGTCATGGTGCATTCACAGTTAGTCAACGTTTGGTAGCGTGTGAGGAGCCGCTGGCATATCGTTACCGAATTATGCGTGGAAACATGCTGTCATGATTGCCAGCATCTCTAGCAATCATCGCAGTTAAATTTTGCCAATCTACAATGGAAGGACTCGGATGAATCGTGATGGCCGAAGGTTAAGTACTTAAGCCTGTCTCCGGTGTGCGACTGGTGGACAGGACATAGTATTTGCCACGGGTCTCTGAACAAGCCACTTGAAAACTGGACTGGCGGTGGCACGCCGGTGAGCGATATTTGAGATCTGTGATTTCTAGGAGCATCATATCAGCTATGCGTTTAAGAGTAACAATGATCTGCACCATTATAAAAGGTGGTTGATTAATTAGCCGCGGAGGGGCGCGGACAGCAAAAAATGGGCTACCAATAAACATCTCGAACCTGACTTTAAGTTCGTGACCCTAAGGACACTCAGCACTTTCATTCAGCTCAATAATATGAGTCCTCTGTAGAGTCTGCAAGATTTAGCGGGAACGGACTCAATTGTATGCGGGTTTGAGGAAGAGTTTTGACAATTTCTTGGTCAGAATTAATGTTGAAAAAAGAAACATCAATTGGATCCAGTCCCTGCAAGGAAATGGTTTAGCAGGCTATAGCGTACACCAATTACTGATCAGTGGCAATCAGTGACCTTGAGAGACAAGATGACACAGGTTGTAGCAATTTTCTGGGAAGCGTTTCTGCTGCATCATCTTCAGGCTTATTTTCTGGCCTAGATATGCAAGTCTTTCTGACATTCTGAATCACATCAATCTACTCCCGCTTGCTTTAATGCGACAGTTCTTCCAAGGCACCAATAACCATCCCCCTCCCATCATATTCCTGAACAAGTGCAGCCAGCAAGCAGGCAAGCAGTATGATATTCCTTATGCATCAAGGAAGTGATGCGATGGGCCAGGGCCAGGAGAAGTCAACCGTATCTTCGGAGCGACTGATCTCGGATTCATCGATATCGATAGAGTGTTCGACAGACCAATCTCTGATTTTCTCAAAGTTCCTGCATCGATGACGAGTGTTGAAGTTAGGGTAAGGGACCGTGTGTCCCTGCACCCAGTCCCATGTGATCATCGTCACATCAGCATTGCACATAATATTCTGCCTCATCATTTCGATGCAGTGATCTGGACCGTAACAGTATACCATAAGCAATGATACCTTAAGGCAAGAATAATATTCACCAAGATGCTGATGGGCTGTTTCGGCAGAATGAGACGAATGATTTGCGGACTCGTAATAATCGGACCAAGTGGCTTGGCGAAGCAAGTTCTGCAGAAGTGTGGGTCAAGAAGGAACATATTGTTGGTGTAGTGTAGCTTACCAAACAATGCAGTTGGTGAGCGACTTCCAAAGTGACCATGTAACCTCCGCCGTATTTGTCTGGATACCTGACTTTCGAACGCAGTTCTGACGCGGTCGTGCCTGCTTTGAGCATCTCCTCACGGGTCATCTGAATTGTTCCCGCTAAGTTTCACGGAGGTGAACAATTGATGACTAGTATAATGAGACCAGGGACGCACTAGTACGAGATATTCTGTCCCAAGCGGCATCAATTTCCGGGGAAGGGGAGCCGCGATAGATAGAAGGATAGTCGAGGGTTCCGTTGAATCTTACTATCACGGGCTCGATGGCGACATTTGCTGGAGCTGTGATGGATCAGTAACCATACTGTTCGGTGCGGTGTGTCCACTCACAGTATAGACTAGGTATGTCGATGCGCAGGTGAGTCGAAGGCGTACGCATCCATGACGTGAAAGAGAGAAATGACGTGCAAATAAGCATGCCATGGGTTAACCACAGGCGAAGGGTTCGCGACTTGGGACGAGGTTCTGCACCGAACCTTTCTGTGTCACCAGATAGTTTCTGGTCGTCATCAACAGTATCAACAGGAGAGTACTGTGAAAGATATTTGGCCATGGTCTTTGGGTAAAGAGACATTTATTACTGAATGCGAGG
Organism: Suillus brevipes Sb2; assembly: GCA_011800875.2. NCBI lineage: Eukaryota > Fungi > Basidiomycota > Agaricomycetes > Boletales > Suillaceae > Suillus > Suillus brevipes. Next base: position 67,149 of record JRHT02000037.1, on the reverse strand, counting down.
AAGCAGGGAGAGTTAGGGTCTGGGTCTAAGAGCGTTTAAATTTGTGTGGGATGTCAGGATCATCATGGTCACATACGTAGCGTGCCATCATTTGGATATGGATGAATGGATATGGATGAATCATGATGCATGAATCACCGATCTAAACTCTAGAATAAGCACATACGCTTCACATCAAGGGCTGAAAGAATCCATATCTCTGTTCACGTGGTAGCAACCAGAAGCCCCATGTATCGGTGTACTGACATGCAAATGGTAAACATATCCAAATCTCGGACTAGTGGCTTACTCAGCTGACGTGGCAGCCATTCGACACGAGACGCTACTGAGCGCCGCTGTTGTCGTTAGCTTGACACTAACGATGCCTATGCGAACCATGTAGGGCTGATTGTCGCTCTAGGTAAGTCCTCGGATATGTATACAGGCCCCATCTATTGCACGGTACATTGATACCTGATTCGCGAGCCCGATCATGATAGAATTGGGTTTTAGAAACTCGCCAGCAGGGTGATAATTCGCCATACTAGGTCGCCATGTCATTGTGAAACGTGGCTTCGGGAGCTGAGAAAGGGCTTGGGATATTCGATAACCTACTCCCTTTTCTCTATATGATTCAGAAAGATTGTACCAGGTCCTCGGTACCAACTCAGGCCTCATCGAATTTCCCAAGCACCTTCTGGGATGAATAAAAGTAAGCATTTCTTCGCAGGCGCTTAATCGTCCTGGCTGTCTGGACCATACTCGACCCATTAACTACAGATTCAGATTTCTTTCACAACTCATGCATGAGGAATACAGCTCTCAGTATTCCGATTCTCCTTTCGATGGGGACAACGATGACGGTACCAAGCTCCTTGGTAGTGGCATAGCAACTCCTCCACTAAAACATCGCTTCCTTCACCTATGGCCATGGCTAAGCCACAGTGTGCTAATATCTATAACTTTGGTGTTCTTCGTACTATGGGCACGGGCGCCTTCGATGGATGATGTAGTTCTGTTCTGTAGGTGGATAGTAACTAGATTCAGCGCACAAGATCTTACCTACCCGTCACAGCTCCAGCACTTGAGGCTGTTGAATCCATCGGCACCGTAAAATTCGAGGGAACTTTTCGCTCAAATTCCATTTATAGTAAGGGCCTACTCCAAGAGATCGACAGCGCTTGGGATAGCGTATCTTTCGATGGTCGTACGTTGTGCTTTGCTTCTATCATGTGCGATTGCTGACGAGAAGGATTTACAGGTCGTCCAGTTCGGATGACGCTTGATCAACTGCTCAGAACAGGGGAGAAACCTTCTCCTGCCATGGTCAAGTATCCGGATGAATACGGTGGTGGCTACATGGCGACAGTAGAAGTCTTTCACCAGCTCCATTGCTTAGTCAGTTGTAAACACAGAGGCTGCTCAAACTTTGCTCAATTTTCTATAGGACATGCTTCGCAGAGCCAGCCATGGTGACCAATACTATCATCATGGGGTCATGCACGAAAGCGATGAAGAATATCGTACATATCTCGGTAGGTATATTGTTTCTTGCTTCGCCACCCCAAAGCCGCTTATATTCTACCTTAGACCACTGCATCGAATGGCTCAGGCAGTCCGCTATGTGCAGTAGTGATGTGACCATGGTAACTCGTGAATGGGTGTCGGGAATCACAACACCAGTCGCTAATTTCGACGGTCGTCGCGAGTGCAGAAACTTTGAGAAGATCTTAAATTGGGTCGATGAACATCGTGTTTTTGTCCCTCCATCCAAGCTGTTCCCCTTGGACGATAATGTGAATTTGCCTTCCCCTCCTTGATCGTATCCTTGATGTATTATCTCCTTATGAAGCATTCTCTCCCTATAATACTAAATGTAGTCGCGGAAGCATTTCAGTTTTATTTCTATCGCAGGGCACCTGTGTTCACGGCGGCTGGAGTGCGGTTACTGTTGAGCAAGTTGCAACCCTCATTGCCTTAGGCCATCGAGTAAGTGTCAAATATTTGACGCACCAACTAAATGAGACAACTCCAACAAGCTTTCAAACCTCGTAAGGTATTTGAGAAGGCATCTGATTAGCAACAGCACGATATGCGTTTTCTTGATGCACCAAATGAATAGGTGTAGTGGAAGTTCGACTATAGTTCGAAGCGAGTGACCTCCGATATATCGATATGAGTATCATGCCTGGTAGCACAATCCAAAATCTTCTCGTTCCCCCTTTACGTAGTCCCATGTTATCATCGCCACGTCGGCATTGCACATAATAGTCAGCCTGATCATTCCAATGCAAGCGTCACAGTCGCGTATCATAAGCACGAGGTGCCTCAACTTCCAAGAATATTCACCAAGATGCATACGGACCTTCGGGGTGTCCTTGAACGAAAGATATGGGGGCTCAAAGTAGGTTCTACCCTTGTATGGGCCAAGAACGAACGGACTATGGGTGTAGTATGACCTGCCAGACAATACATTGGTGAGCGTATTCCAAAAAGACCACGAAACCTCCACCAATTCTATCCGGATACCTGGCTTCGAGCATAAAATTGTTATGCCTGCTTCGAGCATCGCCCCGCGTGTCGTACGAGTTGGTCTCAACCTAGTGCAGAATTCCAAACAATTACTAATTAGGGTGGTTGAACAAAGCGGAATGATGCACCATTATGGGCCAATCTGGTCCAAGCGGCATTAATTCTGAATGTTTGGGGAAGGAGGGCAACGATAGACAGAACAGAAATCGAGCGCACCGTCAAAACTTACAACCATGGACCCTGCACCACTTCCTGGATCGGCTGTGATCATTCAAACCATTCGTCGACTGGTCACTGATGTAGGTCTCTTCAGCTGCAAACAATTTCATCGTGCAAGGGGGCCGGTCGCATGCGCATCCATGGCATAGCATGGAAAAGAGCATCGATGTGCAAACAAGTGTGCCATCGTTCAACCAAGGCCACAGGCAGACTCCAGAGCATATATAACTTTGGACGGCGTTCTGCAGTATCTGCACCGAACCTTTTTGGGTCACCAAATGATTTCCCATCGTTGACAAAAACACCATATATAATTATGACGCTTCAGGTTAGGGAAAGTAGCACCGTTTTTCACTGAATCTGAGCCTGCCTTGGCTGGGGCGGTCCGCCACAACGACAGGTGAAGACATGATCAACTATTTGGTGCATCCTCTCCGAGTCCGTCACTTTCGTGCAACAACGAAATACAAATCATCACTTACGACCATGTTTTTTTTGGGAGGTCTTGATGTTGGTGTACCAATTGGCCAAGGTACTGTGTCAGTTGTCTGCACTGCCAACTTAAATTAGAGGCTGTTGAATTCAACGCTCAGCGGTGTCGCTGTGCTATTTTGGTTTGCCCATGAAGCAGTGGCGGTGCGAAGGACTAGTAGGCTACGTATATATAGTACTAACGTACGCGTACCTGGTTGTCCTGCCATCCACATTTCTTGCTGTGGTGCACCGTGCACGTCACGAGGACTGACTGTACTACTATACTATGATTCGTGCGCAGCTTTTAGATATTACCGCGCAGCGCGCAGTTCAACTTCTGCATCCGCTTCATGCTCGCTCTCGTCACAGCCTCTCGCAGATGCTAGCCTTCCGTCACAGTCAGAGAGTCCACCTTTCTGGAGATAAACACAAAGAGGCAGCGCAGGGCACTTACTGGGTCACTGCCCCTTGCCCGCCATGATTTCATACAAGAGGCAGGCAACTGTTCCATTATTTCCCATTATTTTATACCTCCTCCTTCTTCGCCTCCCAGTTTTTCAGGAAACATGGCTTTTGATACTCAGGGCATCCTTGCAGCGGTGACAATCGCAATGTATGTTCCCTTCCTGTTAGTTTCCATCAAGTTGGTGGCCAAGTACGGCATATCGCGAGGTGACGGGTGGATCTTGTTGTTGATATTTTGCATCAGTAAGCCGTTTGACTTGTTGGAACTATAGTTTTAACCATATTATACTTCCAGTCCGAGTATTGGGTGGTTCATTGCTTGTCGCAGCTGAGAAAATCACGCCCGTAAACATCTCATTATACATCGGCGGTTACGCCCTAGAATCATCTGGCCTATCCCCGCTGTTGGTTTGCACGCTGGGTCTGCTGCACTCAATGTACGTTCATACAGTTACCACTTTGGACACAATGCGCTGAATACTATCATAGATTCCAAACTCCTGATGGCTTTTCGAGTCATAACAGACTATTCCGCCTTTTTCAAATCATCGGCGCAGTCGCTCTCGTCCTTACCATCATCGGTATCTCTAATTCATCAAGTAACAGCTCAAGCTCGAGTGCGAACACCATGCGCAGGGTCGGTGTCATCCTCTTTGCCGTCTTATATATTGTTCTTGTCGGTATTTGCGTCTTTCTATGGACACAGACCCGCTTTGTCTTGAGATATCGCAAGCAGGTGAGCCTCCCAGAGCACTGTCATCTATATCGAGCATCATTCTTACGCATTATCTTCAGCTCTTGAAGGCTATCTCCATCGCACTTCCATTCCTGGCCATTCGGACGCTCTACAGCGTCCTGTCCACGTTCTCTTCAAGCTCGTTTGATGTAACTTCAACGACGCAACCCAACACTGGGGATCTCGCAAAATTCAACATCTTCACTGGCGAATGGCAAATCTACCTCGTAATGGATATGCTCATGGAGTATGCCATTGTGATCATATATTCTGTTGCAGGGCTTGTGCTTCCCCTCAACCAGGATTACAAGTCTTCAGATTCATATCAAGCCGAGTACCCGTTGAGCAGGCCTCAGTACTGAGCGTCAACGCGCCAGCGAATTGAGTCGGTTTGATGGTTTTAATAACACCATCATGACACATTTGTTCACAAGTTCACCTACCGCTTGCAAATATGATCTTAGATGTTTTGTTAATGGTGTAGTGGTTAAACGGTAATTTACATTCTGACCGGGATCAAATAAACATGTTGATGACCTTCACGACATCAGCGATGCGGCCGTTCAGAGATGTAGTACTTGTGAAGTTGTTGTAGATGGTACTTGCTGGTGTGTGCTCATCAAGTCCTAATCACTCGAAGTGATCGACCGACCCGGAGGATAGTACATACAACTTGAACACCTCGTTACAACTTTCAAGCAGGTGCCCAACCCGGCGGGCCGGCGTTACAGACCAAAAACGAATATTGCCGCTTTGTCTCAACTTCTTGTACACAACTTCTACAATCTATGGGAAGTAGCCACATCTAGCACTAGTGTTCGACGACACGTGTACAGTGACGGTGCGCCGCAACTGGGTGGTGTCGCATACAATTGCTATCAAAATACCATTTAGACTCCAAACGGATCAACCGAAATTGACATCGACCGACAACGACCTCAGGCTCTTCAAGTTGCTGCGGGGGACTGAAATACGCCTCATACTACGGACACTCGCAAGGCAACTACTCCGCAACGCTTATCGCGACTGCGCTGCGCGCCACGTCGTAGACTGTAAGCGTTACCAATTCGATAAACTTTGATGGTCTTACTTGATTGCCTGGCAAAGTACATGAAACCCCATTCTGTACAAATCAAACAGGCCCCACTCATGGATGCTAGCCAGCACCCAAATTCTGTTTACAATCTGCATTGACTTTGCCGATGGGCAGGCATCGTGTTCCAAAAGGGGTTTTTGAAGGCAACGTGCTACATGTCCATAACACATCGATTTGGCCTGCACAGTGCACTAAATACGGTCACCTGCCAAGATAGTAGCATTAGCTCGCTGTTTCAATCCAGAGCTCTATGGGAGGTAGAACGGTGACACGTCAGCTCTAGACAATTGGGCTGTTTTAGTTCAGAGAACAGCCAAGGATCGAAATCTCAAAAGATGGAATGTCCGAATGACCGTCTTACTTGAATGGCGACTGCTGGCATATACACAATGTCCCTGTCAGTGTGGAGCGTGGAGGTTCGTTGTTGTTGGTCATAACATTCCATATTTGCTGTAACAAAACAAATTGTTGCTAGGTCCTCCCGTGCCAAATCAAGCCTGCCAGATCTCAGGGGCACTGGAGCCACTTCCTTAAGAAAGGCAAATTATTTTTTTGCGGGTGCTACATCCTGACTGTCTGGCTCACATTTGACCCACACGAACTTCAGATCTAGATTTTCCTTCCAGAATTATGCCAAAGGAACACTACCCTCAGTATCATCCAGTCAACAACAACATTACGATTCTAAAACCTCTTGATGGTACGGAAATTAGACATCAATTAAAATCCCGCTTCTTTCAGCCATGGCCATGGCTTAGCCACGTGCTGATGTCCACGACGATGGTGTTCCTCATCCTATGGGCGCGCGCGCCTTCGATAGACGATGCTGTTATGTACTGTAGGTGTATTAATAGGTTACAATTAAGATCGTGCTTACTTGTCGCAGCTCCAGCAAACGAGGCCATCGAATTCATGGGCATTATAAGATTCGACGCAAGTCTATGCGCTTCTTCCAGTCCGTCCCAGAACTCGATGCAGCTTGGAATGGCTTAGCTGTGGATGGTTGCGCCACACTTCACTCGCATCATATATAACCATTGACGTGAAACATTGTTTAGCGCACTCAGTTCGTATGACTTTTGATCAACTGCTCAGAGCAGGGGAGAGCCTTCTCCCGCCATGGCTATCATGATATACCCAGACGAATATGGCGGAGGTTATATGGCAAAAATTGACTATGGATCCCTTCTTATCGCGAGTTCCCCTTATGTTTTGCCTTCGACCACTGCATCGAAAATCTCAGGCAGGATATTATGTGTCGTGGTGACGTGGCAATAGTCACTTACGACTGGGCGGAGGGAATCGAAGACCCTTTCCCTAACTTCAATGTTCTTTGTCGATGCAGAAACTTCGAGAAGTTGTTAGATTGGGTAGACGAACATGTTCGGAACATCGCGTCATCGTCCCTACATCCGACATGGTCCGTTTGGAAGATATTATTGATCTGTTTTCCCCTCCTTAATGGGATTCTTGATATCGCTCCCGATGGCAGTTTTGATATGGATCAAGTTACACCAGATGTACCCGCAGGACATCTGAGTTTGTGCTGGGCGTTGAGTCCCATCATGCCATGGGCGATTTCGCCAGACGCCCGTATGTTTCTGAGTTGAATGCTGATACGACTTCCACTGAACTACCAATTCAGCGTTATAACGTCGCCCGCTGGATGTTACGCCCACCTGCATTCACGGCGGGTTAGGGACTCCCAGTTTGGATGCGCTCTGTGCGCACAGGACAGACTATCAAATTAAGTCACCTTGTCACTTCTGTATGATCCGCGAACGAATTGATATTGAACCAGCCCCCGACTCGGACGCTGTGGAGTCCTTTACACGCTTTCTTGAACCACGAATCTGGCTCTGCCGGCGGACGCGTTTTAGCCTTTTCGTATGAAGTACCCAAAAAAAATGCTCTTGCGAGGCATAATCATATTAAATTATTTCCGTCAACTTGGCCACATAATGATGATGCACCTCATTTGCTAAAAGGCTTGTCTTTAGCTTTATATGTCTCTATCAGTTCTTGCTGAGCCGTTTTCCCGTATGCAGCCAAACCTACATTTTTCTGCCCCGGCATTAACATACAACAGGAGCTCACGCAAACTACACACATCGAGTTGATATCATTGGCCTAGTCTGTTATTTCTCATTCTTGAGTCTAGCCTCGGCCCTTGATGGACTCGGACGCTTCTTCGGTCGTGGCTATAAAATTTTTAGTCTGGTGGTCAATACCGATAGTTCTGGTCAGTCTGTCAAAAACCGTATCTCAAAGCTTCACAAGTGATAGACACATCATGTGCGCAGGCGAACAATCAATATACAATATGCTTGGTAACTCGAGCTCGAATTCCTTTGTATCCTGGTGAGCACTACTCATATCGTACCCGGAATTCCGTGTAGCTGCTTCTGCATAGAGATCTGGATTTGCGTAGTTGCACTGCGTACGATATACTGTGAGGTCAACACGATGATGTTGGATGAGAAGCAAGGCTTACTACTCCGGCGACATTGTTACACTTGCAAAGTGGTTCCAGTGCTTACGCGACGGTCTGGGTCTGGTTCCGGCGACTCCTCCTGCGTACATTACATGAGGAGGCTAACGCGACGAGAGAACAAGTGCTTACGCGACGGTCTGGGTCTGGTTCTGGAGACTCCACCTGCGTACATATTACATGAGGACGTCAACGCGACGAGAAAAACAAGTGCTTACGCGACGGTCTGGGTCTGGTTCTGGAGACTCCACCTACGTACATTACATGAGGAGGCTAACACGACGAGAAAAAGAAGTGCTCACGCGACGGTCTGGGTCTGGTTCTGGAGACTCCACCTACGTACATTGCATGAGGAGGCTAACGCGACGAGAAAAACAAGTGCTTACGCGACGGTCTGGGTCTGGTTCTGGAGACTCCTCCTGCGTACATTACATGAGGAGACCAACGCGGCGAGAGAAACAAAACAGGGCTTACACGCGTAACTGGTTCCGCGTAAGTGGCTGGTTCACCATAATTGCCCTGCGCGCATTGCAACACCAGGTCAACTCGGTGAGATTTGATGCGCTAAACAAAACTTACCACTAATTCGCTACGCTGTTCAAGGCCATTAACAGCGCGAGCAGCCTGTCGACACCGTATATCAATATGATAAGATTTGACGCTCAACGACGCTCACTGGTACTATCCCAGCGTTTACAACTGCGAAGTTGAAGAGAATAACGAAAGCAGCAGTGGAGGGACGGATATACATGATGGTGAGTTGATCTTACTGGCACAAACTTGATGTAATTTAAGGAATTTTGAAGGGTGTGCTGTGCTGGCAGGAACGGTCCAGTATCATGCATCATGAATTGAGAACACCTACCAATATCTCCTTTCTAACATAATGGACGCAATGCTTACTATTGTAGTAAGCTGCTATTTCAAATTTAGCCTGCGATACCACTAACAACGCTACAAGTTATTCATCACCGGCCTAACCTCAGATTCTTGAGTCAGGATAACCTGGAGGCACAGCGAGTGAAGACCGCACGCACAGAGTAGGGCAGAACGAGTCCAAGTGCCTCTGCATCCAGAGATCCCATTTCGCGTGCGTCACTATTTGAAATTCGGGATATTGATGACTGCGCGGGTAGTGTGTAAAGACGACTCTCGCCGCCATGATCATCCTGCCTTGCCATCTCCACACCAACAACGACAGTTGATACGAGCATTTGTAAGCCTTCCTCTTCTCCTCGTCATTCATGAGCCAAACGGTAGAGTTTCATATGGATGATTGATGATTGACGGGCCGGATCATAATTCGACTGATTGCCTTTAATAGTTTTCAAACAAATGTCCGACAATGATCAGTCATCAGTACTTGGTAGTCACTGGATCGTGCCAAGTCGATACAAGCTCATCTGATGCATGCCAGCGAATGAAGGAAGGGAAAAATTGAATGTGGCGCGTATCGTGTGAGGTGCCAGCCATAGTAATCGGGCTTGTATTGCATATGGTTGAAGCGGATCACAACTTGCAAGGGTAACCGGTTGCGACGATTGGGTTTGGGTCGGATGGTGACCAGGATAGTCGTTGAAAGCCAATTCCGTCGCTTTCGAGTAAGTGCGCTTGCCGGACCTAAGGGATGTGAAGTCCAATTGATTTAGCCTGCAGTATGTTCGCAAGAATGACTCGGACTAAGTGATGAAATTTTGAAAACGACTGAGTTGAATGCGAGATACACGTGACTCCGCTTGCAATAATTACCATAGATCCCAGTCGGACATGGACTCAGTTCGCACTGGCCAGATAGATCGGCTTGAAACGTCTTATCTTCAAAGCCATATGGATGTCACCCGACAGCAAGCGCAGGACATCGTCGCTCAAACTGAGGGTGAAGATGCTGTGATCGAACAGTTTCATGAGATATGCAATAAGAGATTTAGGTATGATATATCAATCACATACTTGAATTGATTTCCGTTACTACATACAATGCTCCAGTTACACTTCGGCTATCAGGTTTTTCAAGATCGATATAGGAGTCCGCAATGCATCATACCTTCTTGCTGCTGCTTACAAGATACCTGACTCTAAATCACTCTCGACGATGCAGCCACTTTCCCTTGGCACAATCCGCGATCTTCTCTCAGAAATCTCCAACAACACCAAAATGCCTGTACCAGATCTCAGAAGCTTCGATGATTCCCTCGCACGATACCCATTCCATTATCTCCTCCTCAGCCTGCCCTCACCAAACGCCCAGTCCCTCTCATCGCTGCGATCGAGCGGAGCTCTCACTCCGCAACAAGATGCTCTTCTGGACCTTAAGTTAGGAACCTTCATCCATTCCATGCACTCACTCCAAAACGATTGGTTCGGTGTCCCAGGAACCCAGCCAGACGAGGAAGTATGCTATAGCTGGCAGGATACATTCATGCTGCTCCTTGATGGGCTGCTATGCGAGCTTGAAAGCTCTGGAGAGATACAAAAAACATTGGTAGAGGACATAAGGCGGTATCTATCCCGCGCCATAGGGTCATTTTTATTTGAAGACGCAGAAGTGCCTACGTTGGTCTGGCTGACAGGTTCGGCGGACGATGTGTATGTCCAAATTTCGGAGCCTTGTGGACCGAACCAGGAAGCTCGAGTGGACATTGCATATGTTCTACCGACGTTTGATCGGGTGGTGTGGGGAGACCCGATGTTGGAAGCATTATTTATGCCGCCAGGGCCGAGCAAGGCTTTGGAAGAAGGGTATTTGGAAGGAGAGGGTGGAACGTTGATCATTTTCCCGAGGCAGAGAACGAAGAGGATGTGGTACACGCTGTTCTTAGCCCTAGTTGTACTTGTAGAAGTTAGGAGAGATATGGAGAAAGGGGAAGGGGATGACCGAACACATCAAAAGCTCTATTGGGCAAGGGAGATCCTCCCAAGATGCGTTGAGGCGTTGAAGGATGCGCCTAGTCACTAGAATGATACAGTAGAGTCCTGTAGCTCTAAAGTCTAGCTATATGCATGGAGGCAAAACATAGATGTCATACCTGCTGATATGTGCATCATGACGAAGCATCAGCGGGGGGCATTTCAGCGTCTACTGCGGCCGGAGAAGCAATTGGGGTTGGGGCATCATTTCCTGTGAGTTCACCTTCCACAATATCTTCCTCATCGCTGCTTTGTCCTTCTTCAAGTTCCCCGTTGTCGGGAGTCACTGTCGTTTCTATTTCGTTGGCCATCTGAACGTCTTCATGACCTATACGTGGATCCCATTCAAGCTCTTCTGGCTCCTCCACCTCCACTTCGACACGCTGCTTCCACTCAAACTTATCTCGAAGCATCATCACAGCCCTAACAGCACGCTCGACACGGTGATCATGCGCATTGCGTATCTCCTCGCATTCATGGAGCACGTCTTCGTGTGTCACCCTACCGCTCGTGGCAGGAGGATGATTGTTCTGAACGCTATTCGTGGCAATGGCTCCACGGGTGACCATACACTCTGCAAGACGCCGAACAGTAGCGGTCTCCATATTAAGTACGTCGGTCGTCTGCTGATTACGCAAGAGAGGGATGAGGTCATTGTCGAGTTGAGCATCCGTCATCCCAATGCTTGGATGCAGAGCGATCTTCTCGTACACGCTAGAGCCAAGCCGAGCTTGCGCTTGGCCGATTTGGAATTGCACCTGAGGCGACGATAAAGATTGGGAGAAGCTATGTGTCTGGGAGAGAATGACATTGTATTTAGATAGGATGTCTGGCCAGGCGGGCATGGCGTTCAGTCCACCAACATCGATCGTACGCTGGAGGGTCTGGATAGATTCAATGATTTGGTTAGCCTTGAATTTTAGAAGCTCAAGTTGAGCGATCGGAAGGGACTTTGAATCGAAAGCAAACTGAGGGTTGTTGGTAGTCATGATGGACTGATTCCAAAGAAGGAAATTTTTCAAAGCGTAGTGGTTCACGAAGCTCTCGCACAACAAGACCAAACAATTCCTCAAGAAGTTCAAAGTTGCGCACTCTCTCCTCTCCTCTTCGCTCTCTTCTCCTCTGTTTTTTTATAGCAATTTTCTCAGAATGGTTTTTGCTCGTCACATCGCATTCAAGATTCCCGCGCTGCGCACCAATGTTTTGTCCTCGTCGAGCTTGATTTCATCCGCATTCGTTGCGACGCGTCGTACGTTCTTTACTACGCGCCGTATCCAGCTGCCGGCTGCTGCATCCAAAAGCGCATCAAAATCAACAACGGAGGGAACCATTGCCACAAAGGCTGCCCCAAAGAAGGCGAGAGCAAAGAAGGCCCGTGAGTAGAACCATCGGGTGAGATGGTAGTCATGTGCATGCTTATGTGTCGCTATAGTACCAAGGAGGGTGTCCAAGTCTGAGCGGCCTCCTGTGCGTTCCCCTAGTGGATTTATACTTTTCTTCTCGAGGCTCGCCAAAACTCGTGAAGGTGAAATTAAGAATATGACGGGGATCCAGGGTTTGTCAAAGCAAGCTGCAGCCAAGTGGAATAATATGACTATTGCGGAGAAAAAGGTCATTTACATAGCCATGTTTTTAACGTGTCGTGCTAAAATGGCCCCTCACAGCCTTATCTCGACGAGGCCGAGATCTTGAAGAAACAGTATAAAGAAAAGCTGGATGAGTATTGGAAGACAGCCTCTTGGAAAACTGTCAGGGAAATCAATGCGCGTCGCAAACATGAAGGAAGAACCAAGATTCACCGACCTCATCAAGAGAGTGATTCTAAGCGCCCCAAGGCTACCTACTTGAGGTCAATCCCATGTGCTATGGTGATAATAAGAAGTCTCACAGAATAACGGTTCACAGATTCTTAGAGGATTTCCGTCGATCAGATGAAGGCAGAGCTATCCTAGAAGCCGGACTCACACCCACTGGTAGGGCAGTAGTCAATGTTGCTCGTGCGGCCGGTGAGCGGTGGAGGGCAATGAGTGCCTCTGACAAAGCCGTGAGTGAAGCCAACTAACGATTACTCTTCAATGACTGACCATATGTCATTTTAGCCCTATGTGAAAGCTTTCCGGAAAGCAATCGATGAGTGGGAAGCAGACCAGCTCATCAAGAGTGGATCATTGTAGGAACTTATATTTCACGCGTTCATTAATTCCTCCGTCCTGCCGTTGTTACTGCAGTTCTCATCACTGCTTGCCCACTTCATCGCGCACATTCAGTCCAATGAGTTGATTTTAATTACAATGTTTATAATTTCTAAAGTCAGTCGCATGTCCCTGCAGTATTGCGTGTACGATAGGAGTTCCTGGTCGCGTTCCTTTTGGCTTGCGAATTCACTTCGTCTAACATCTCGGTCACGGCGTCGATGTGCATGTTTCTCAGGCACGCGGACCCATGTTTGATACTCATAATTCTTATATGAAGACATTCCAGGCATTTGCGCATCACCTCGAGTATGCTTCAATCTTAGGTCTTCCCTGAATAACTCATCAGTCGGCTGCTCTCATTTCAATCCCCCTCGGATATTTCCAGCAGATGCGACGCAGCCTCCGAAACATGACTTTCCAAGTCACACTGTGTTTAATGCTGCGTTAAGCTCCTTTTTACGTATGCCGACTGATGTTTCAGATGCTCACGATGCATTGCTAACATCCAAGGTTACGTGGGCACATTCTGTCACCCCAAACAGTGGTTCCGAACCTGACTTTAGCGCTGGTGATTTGGTGCACCTCTCTATCGTTCACCGTCGATACGAATTACATAACGGCCAAACTATAAGCAAGAAGCTGAGTTTATGACGAGCTTTCCAACATCCTCTCTGCGCATCTTGAGTCATCTTACGCTTGATCTACTGCCACATAAACGTCCACCCTACGTTTTATGCATCTGACTTCAGATACCACGCCACAACGGCACTGCTCCCGCCCCATGACCTGGTCCCGTCGCGACCCATAACTGTCGAAGTATGGAAGATAGAACACATTTTTTTCATCAGCGTTTCGTGGCGGCGGTTCCCAATACATCGTTCTCTGACGAACAGGAAATTTCTGGCTACCAGGTCGTGATTCGTGAAGTCGAAGAATGTCCTGCTTTCGACGACTTCCCCGGCTCGCTCGATTTTTCGGAGGTTGGGAGTGTACAGCAAGTACGCAGCCGGCTAGTACTGTCCGCGATACTGAAACACAAGCTTTCAATATCACTGCCTTTTGGCGTAACAGTTAAGCTGACGGCAGTCTTGACTCAGATACACTGACGCCAGTGACGCACACGCTCATGGGGAGACAAAGCTGCGTGGTGTCATAGTGCCTAACAGTCCGGCGCATCCATCCATCAAAATATTGTGTGTATGTGAATCCCGTTCAACTTATCGCCGTTCTCTGCAAGCTACATACACGGGAATGCAAATCGAAGTCTGGAAGTTGGCACATGAGCCTACAACTTCGCAAGAAGTAGGTCCTGGGCAAAAGTTTACATTGCGGAGATGTTACCACATGCGCATTGCGATCTGCGGAGGGTCTACTAGACTTTCAAAGTCCGCAACCTCGCCACGATGCAGTTGATGCAAAGGTTTTGAAATTTTATCCGTGGCCAAACTTCTGAGTCATATTTGCAACGCTCTATGGACAATGTTTGGATGATGAGTCCTTTTGGTTTATGCTTCGGTGATAAGTTGCTTTCGTATGGCAGTTCCTAATTCAAAATACTAAATGGGATGCTCCGATCAGACCATTTTAGATACAATGACCGTCATGCATCATGGCCCCCGTCACAGTCATCTGCATATGTTCATGCAGGGTCTCGCAGGGTCCTGAAACTTCCTTCGATATCTCAGGCTTCTCCTTTTTCGCAATTCTCTGATCCCAGGACTCATTGAATATCACCTCCCTCTCAGCGCTCCGCTGGGGCATGTGACTCTCGCACCGACTCGCGAGCTGTACGACTCGACATAGCCGGGATATATATCGCATCATTCACAGCTACCCTCGTGCCCTCAACTATTTCTACAACCGTCAAGTTCTGCAAATGGAGTATCCTGGGGTCGTGGTCAAGCACTCACCTGTCGATGCTGTTGACAGTGTTGAGGAAAGATTATTGGGTGATGCAGGAAGCTTCCGTCCAGAACCCCATCCCAAGTTGCACAATATCCTTCGCATGTGGCCCATGTTGAGCCACGGGGCGTTGATGTGCGCATCGCTGCTCTTCTTCGCGCTATGGATGGGCACGCCTTCGCCCCACCTACGTGACGACATTCCTGTGTACTGTGAGCGACCAGACGATCCTCAGGGAGTTAATACGTGGCGTTGATGATCTGTCACAGCTCCAGCAAGTGGTGCCGTTGAACCTACGATCGTAAGATTCAATGGAACCCTTGACTTTCCTTCTGTCTATCGTGGACCTCCTTCCCCAGCGGTTGATGCCGCTTGGGACAGGATAGCTTACGGTCGTGCGTCGCCCAATTGTTTTCCCGTCATCCTCATGAATAATTTTTTACGCCCGTGAAACCTCAGTGCAACCAACTCAGATGTCGCTTGAGGAGATTCTCAAAGCCGGCGGAGGAGATTTACCTTACAAGGTTAAATATCCAGCCAAATTTGGTGGGGGTTTCATGGCAACCATTGGAGTTTATCACCAACTCCATTGTCTGGTAAGCTATACTGCACCGAAAGTCCAGTCGTTGTTGCCTCATGTTTTGTAGAATCTACTTCGCAAAACCTCGTGGCCTGAGTATTACGGACACGTTGGAAACAACCCCAAAGTAGATCGCATGCATCTTGGTACACATACTCTTTTGTTTATTGATGCACTCCTGCTTATCATGCGCATCACAGATCATTGCATTGAAATGATCAGGAAGAATATCATGTGCAATGCCGACGTGACGATGATAACATGGGACTGGGTTGAGGAACACCGTGACCCATATCCTAACTTCAACACCCGCCACCAATGCAGGAACTACGAGAAAATCATGGATTGGGCTGTCAAGCATTCTGTTCATATTGATTTAAACGATGTTACTCGCCTCGAAGATACGGTTGACCACCCTTTACCCTTTAATCCCCATTGACCATGATTTATAAGCCGCTATGTAGATGCATTCACGAGTGTCTTGCAAAATTAGCAATGATTAAATATTAAGGCATTAAATTAATAAATTGTTGTGACCAGAGACGGACTGGTGACGAGTCTAGTTTGGTACTGTGAA
Source organism: Suillus brevipes Sb2 (assembly GCA_011800875.2). Lineage (NCBI taxonomy): Eukaryota > Fungi > Basidiomycota > Agaricomycetes > Boletales > Suillaceae > Suillus > Suillus brevipes. The sequence goes on along the minus strand of JRHT02000037.1, from coordinate 50,996 downwards.
GTAGACTCGTAACCGGTCTGACTATATGCGTCAATTTGAGATAGTGACACTAAGAATTTTTTGACGTAGTCATGCAGTCGTAGTTGTTATCAAGATCTACGTTTAAGGCCTGCATGGCCCATGGGATATGCATATGCCAGAGGAAGAACGAAGTTTTAATTATCAAAGATGCTGATGTGACGACGTTAGTTGATATGAGCGGCCCATTTGTTTGGCCCTGAAACGCGTACCAATAGTAAAAGGGGTATGAATGAACTCATACGTGGTTGGTACTGGTGCTTGGGACGGGGCAGAGGCAGTCACTACCTCATGGGTGCCAAGAATCAGCAAACTAAGGTAGGCTTAGGTGGAGTTTCGACTCATCCCTTGAATACGGTAGGGGCAAGGTCAGCCAATAATCATCGATCAGCGACAAGAACTACTTCAGTGAAATAATCATGATGAATGTGCTCTTTGTTGTCTGACTTTGATGGAGGCCACTTAATCATGATCATTGGCAGCTGATTAAGATTACTACCGTCCGGCGTCCACCTAGGCGACAATGCGAATCAGTCTTCAGCCAATTTAGGTGACCTGACTCGTCATGAGCGAACCTACAAAATGGTATAAAGCGCTGTCAAAGATTACAATGTAGTGCATCGACGAAGATCTAGTCGCACCTTCGAGTCTTAACCTCTACATGAAGCTTTCTCTTGTCTTCAGCACGCTCGCATCCATCGTTGTTCTTGCTACGGCGTATCCCACGCAAGGACCCGTCGCGAGACGTTCTGGTGAGTATTCATGCCACATCACCATACTGAGGTTACTAATAAGCGTGACTTGCTGCCAGATGTAGAGAAGCGCGAGGACCAAGACGCGGACCTCTTCGCTTATTATTATTATGATGAGAGGCGCGAGGAGAAGCGCGAGGAAAACTTGGATTCGGGTCTCTTCTATTACGAATACCATGATGAGAAGCGCGAGCCTGAGCCTGAGGACCTCACCTCGGATCTCTTCTGGTACGAATACCATGATAGGAAGCGCGAGGAGCTCAACTCGGATATCCTTGGGTACTCCGGTTACGATCATATTTTGGGTGTAAGCAAGCGCGACTCGGAGGACCTCAACTCGGGTCTCTTTGGGTACGAATACCATGATAGGAAGCGCGAGGAGCTCAACTCGGATATCCTTGGGTACTCCGGTTACGATCATTTGGAGGAGGGCAAGCGCGAGGAGCTCAACTCGGATATCCTTGGGTACTCCTATTACGATCATTTGGAGGAGGGCAAGCGCGAGGAACTTGAGTCCGATCTCCTCTATTACATTTATGACAGATGAATCGCAGTCGGAGGAGAAGCACTAGGAAAAGTTCTACGCAGGATGTCTTATTTTATGTGGGAGTCATTTATCGTATTACTATTACTTTTGCCATCACTGCAGCCTCACCCACAAGTCATTTCCAGTACATCTAAATATGTTAACTTCCTCATGATCTACTTGATTTCTGACACGTTGCATGTTTGTTTCATCACGGAACGGTGAACAAATGAGAAATGTTGGCTGGTGGGTCATAGTCGCCTTGCTCCGCAAGGTCAGGTTAAAACTTATGTGATTACATAATATTTCCTTATTAATTCATCCCAAGGAACTTTGTTCCAGTCAACCCAAACCATTCAGTTTCAACAGCATTAGTTGTATACGTCGAGATTCTTTCATGTAAACGAGTTTGTGTTTTGGCGCTATTGCAATGCTCCCAATCCCAATGCAACCCCCAATACATGCACAATCAAATTCTTCAGCATCATTGTACAATTATTTATATTTGATTAGTCCAGCAATATTCAATTGCCATGTCAGATTTCGAGGGGTGGCGTACTAGTACTAAGGTGAGTGATCAGTTGAGAAAACCACCAAGAGTTGGCCATCGTGAACCAGACTTTGGATGCAAGTGGAATATTGGAGTCCGAGACTGTTTGTTCGGAACGGAGCAAGGTCAAAGTCGGCAACGCCCGACCCTAGTACTACTAGTAGACTGACTTCTTATCGCATATATCTGTAGTATTATGCATGTAATAAGTACTAATGGCGGAACTGTGAGAAAAGTTTAATATTTGTTTTGGGTTACATAACACTGTCGCGTCATTGGAAAATTTATATCTTCACTGCTCTGTGGTGACCCCCTGTGCTGTTCTTCTTATCACTTTCTTGCGTGAAATGACCTGCCCCATTTACTGAGCCGATTCGCGTTGACGCATCGATAAGAATTTGGGCTTGACGATTCCTTGCCTCGTTGGGATTGTGCGCGTTGAGTGATTTTCAAGAAGACCGGGAGCTGATTGAGATTGCTACCATCCAGCGTCCACCTAGGCGACAATCCGTCAGGCCTCAGCCAATCATTTACGTGGCCCTGAGTCATGAGCGAACCTACGAAAAGGTATAAAGCGGCGTGCTCTTGAAGATTTCAATGTAGTGCATTGACGAACTTGAAGCTCCAACCGCACCTCTTAACTCATACATGAAACTTTCTCTTGTCTTCAACGCACTCGCATCTATTGTTGCTCTTGCTACGGCGTACCCCACGCAGGGACCCGCCGCAAAACGTTCTAGTAGTGAGTACCTATGACACATCGCCATGCTGAAGTTACTAAATTACCGTGACTTGCTGCCAGATGTAGAGAAGCGCGAGGACCTCACCTCGGATCTCTTCTTTTACGAATACCATAATAGGAAGCGCGAGGAGCTCAACTCGGATCTCTTCGATTACAACATTGAAGGTTATCTTCAGAAGAAACGTTCTGATCTCATTGGGGACGTTTCCAAGCCTGAGAACCTGGAGGAGGGCAAGCGCGAGGAGCTCAACTCAGATCTCTTCGGTTACTCCGGTAACTGTTACTACCCTGAGAACCTGGAGGAGGGCAAGCGCGAGGAGCTCAACTCAGATCTCTTCGCTTATGCCGGTGGCTGTTACTCCCGGAAGAAACGTTCTGATCTCATCGGCGACGTTTCCAAGCCTGAGAGCCTGGAGGAGGGCAAGCGCGAGGAACTTGACTCCGATCTCTTTGGTTACTCCGGTTACGATAATCATTATTTGGAGGAGGGCAAGCGCGAGGAACAGGACTCTGATCTCTTCTATTACATTTATTAGATGAATCGCAGGCGGAGAAGGGCAAGCGTGAGGAACAGGACTCTGATCTCTTCTTTTACATTTGCTTAGATGAATCGCAGGCGGAGGAGAAGCACTAGGAATTTGATGCCAAGTTCTACGCAGAATATCTTATTTTACGAGGGAGTCATTTATCGTATTAGTTTTGCCATCACTGCAGCCTCACCCACAAGTCATTTCCAGTACATCTACATATGTTGACATCCTCGTGGTTTGATTGCTGGATTTCTGACACGTTGCATGCCCGCGTCATCACGGAAATGGTGAACAGATGAGAAATGTTGGCTGTTGGCAGTTTGGTCACAGCACTACGTCCCAATTAGACTAACGTCTTATCGCACATATCAGGCTACCATCTTTTGTCACTGTCTTGGCACATGTGGCATGTGCTACTTGACCTCGTCATCCTAACCTCGTTCCAGTTATATCAATTGACCGGTGGCAGGCTCAAACGGTTTGGGTGTGACGCATATATGCCGAGAATGGTCGCAGGTATATGCATACATCGAGAAGAACCAGAGGGGCTCTGTGTGGGCAGAGCATAAGCCAGAAATGCAGTCATTAGCGGTCAAGTCAAGTAGGAGAATTTCATCTCGCACCATCGATGAATGGGATCAGCTTGGTAAATACGTATATACCTACCTATAAACTTATCTCAGTCGGTGCTCGAAGCGGTGACCGAATTCCAAGGCCATTCGATGTCGAGGATTGATCTGAGTGTCCTGTGTGCGAAGCAAGCACTTCCCGGCGATGCACCATGATTGTGTGCTCGAGGTCATGGTGACATCAATACCCGGAGCGTGAAGCGGACGTCAAGCGCAGCCACAAGGTTATTCAATGAAAGGTTGGACTGACGGTTAGACTGAGTCGGACGAGTATCGAATATAAATTGATTGATCATCAGGATCCAAGAGTTGCTGACATGTCGACATTCGATAGGGATGCATGAAAGCTGTCACACTATGGGCGGTGTCAGGAAAGACACAAATGCGTCAATTGCACAAATGCCATTTATTCTGGATGGATCAATGAAAGTTGATGACAAATGCGATGTAAAACTCCTATCTCCTTCTGCCAACTTCCTTCAAACAAGTACGATGCAAAGCTCCAGGCTCCATCATCCAACGTCCTTCCAACAAGCTGCTTGTAGAATGCATAACGAGTGACATGATGAGATGCGATAAACACTGAGAAGAGGGAACGATCGTTTTTCAAAGAGTGTGATGATTTAGTTGAATGTCGATGGAATGAAAATGAAATGAGTGTTGATATGAAGTGATTTGGTCGAAGATCGATAGAATGAAACGAGCGTGGTAATCGTAGAGAGAGAAAAGAAAAAGACTGGTGAAGATTTGGAGAAAATACTAGAGATGGCAACAGGAAGTTAGCAGAAGTCACAGATGCAGGTCAAAAGGAACATACAGTCATACATTGGATTATGTCGCATCGCGGGCAGGAACGATATACCCATAAACTAGCTTCCTCGGCTCTTTGGGACTGAACTTGCGACCTGCCTTCTTTGCGCTAGCCGTGCTAGCACGGTAGACTTTGCATGTCTCCAGATGCCGGTCCAAAGAATCGATCCTCGAAATCGGTTTGTCGCAATAGGCGCATTCGAGTCCTGTAGTGTAGTGGACACCCTCAACGTGACGGCTCAAATTGATCATCTTTTCTGGTTTCGGGCAATCCTCGAATTTGCAGTGTGTCTTCTTGTCGGGTTTGACACCGTGCCAAAGAAACAGGTGGTGCGAGATGCGAGTCTTGTTTGTTTCTACAAACAGTCCGCAAGGCTGGTCGCCCCAACTGCATGCTCGTACACAAGTCATTCCGGTAGGTAGTCCATTCCCAATAGTGACGGACCGTTTGGAGTGGGAATCGTCAAGTTCCATCGCCCCAAATCTCCTTGTTTTGAGAAGATTACCGTTGGCGTCACGTGTCCTGCGGTTTTGGGTATCCACCGGCTTCGGGTCGTGCATGGGCATAGTCATGATTGCGGCACTAGCGTTTGCTAGTCTATACAGACCAAATTTTCCCGGTTTGATCTTGATTTCGTCGTCGTCGTCGTCATATTGATGCATTTTTCTGCGCTTGTATGGCGGGAGAGACGAACTCGAACTGCTAGATTCACCAGTCTGACTAATCTGACGGTCGCCCACCACGGGAGCCGAACCCGAACTATTATCCTCGGATTCAGCAGTATGGCAAGCTTTACGCTTGCCTACCACGCGAGACAAACCCAAACCACTGTCCGAAGATTCGACGGTAGGGCGAACTTGACGCTTGCGTTGGACGCGAGACGATGGTTCAACGGTAGGACGAGGTTTACGCGTGCGCAACACGCGAGACGAACCCGAGGCACACGCCGTATCATTGGAAGCAGGGGATGACTCCTCTATGTTGCTGTTGTCAGTCAGATCCATTGACGAGGAGTCTGGAACTGGAGGTAGGAGGGTGTTGGCGGTGGTAGCGTATGTGTAGCCAGTATGATCCATTCCCGTCTCAAAGTGCACGTTCGGCTCTTGCGGTTGGGGGCCATACGCGCGGGGATCCCCCGCTGCCCAAAGTTCTAAGTCAACTACCGTTGGAAAGTGATTCTGAGAAAAAGCAGGTCCATTCACGGATGCACCGCCAGCATGTGCAGGCTGGGACCATGCGGGGCCTTCCAGCAGAGTGGGCTGCGGATAATAGTATTGGGTCGGATCCGTTTGGGGGAAATTTGGGAGACCAGCCACCGGGGCGGTGAACTGATTCAAGGTTGGAAACAACGGCTGATTGTTTGGAACATGCTCTGCAGCCGGTGAAGACCTGGAGAGATAAATAAGCAATGGTAGGCACTCGGTTGGGGCGGCACGTACCATTGATGCGTCCTTAGATACTCATCTTCCTCGCAAACTTTAGCCCATCTGCCAAAGGCCGTCAGTTTGAGTCGATGATTTGAAAAAGAATAAATACATACGTAGCCCGAATGGCGGCCAAATCGTCGGGATGGACAGACTCTTGAAAGGATTCCGGGACCGCGTCAGAATTCGAGTGTGAAAGGATAGACCCGCTAAGAAGATTATGAGATGGAACTACGTCATCCGACTCGAGATTAAACAACAACCTATCCATAAACATTTGGGAGCTGTTGTATGAGGCGTCATCAGCATATGAAGGTACCGAGTCGAGATGTAAGTAGACTTACCTAGACATATCGATGATTGGAATGAGTGATAGATGAAGTGTCAAAGTAAAG